>JAQFYP010002052.1:0-13609 GCA_034694865.1 Bilobella braunerae | reverse complement strand
TTGAGTTGGAGAGGAAATTGAGATTGGAGCTTCTCCATGCACTTCTCTGCAGTCATCTCTGACCCTTTGCGGTCAAAGGGTCACCAAAGGGTCAAATACGCGACTATCAGGCGAATTCATTTGGTAACCACGTTGGAATGGGTTAACCTAAGTCCTTGTATAAGTCACTTATCTCAACTCGACCATCAGCCCAAAACGTTACCTTGTAAGTATAACGTGCAAAAATTGGGTAACTTTGAAGTTAAGTTGAACAATTGTAAAATTGAATTGAGTACAAGCCTAAAATGTTTAGGGTTAATTTTAGAAAGTGATTTGAAATGGGATATGCACATTGATAGTGTAACCAAAAAATGTTATGCAGTATTGGCGCATTTTTATAAGGTGCGAGAGTATCTACTGGAAAAAAACAGAAAAATTGTTATTGAAGCAACCATCTGTAATTCAGTATATGATAGTCATTTGGGGAGAAACAACAATTAAAAACCTTAAAAGGATTGAAAAAGTGCTAAGAAGTATGGCAAGATTTGTCAAATTCGAACCAATTGCTAATGATTTGACTTGTGATTTAGAATGGCTTCTCCCAAAATATTTGTTTGAATTTAAGGTATTATGTACAACATTTAAGCTAATTAAGGATCAAAATGTCGATGCATTAGATGATTATTATCAAAAAGTTAGTTTACAACATAATTATCCCACTTCTAGAACAAATAAGCTAAACTCAGACATAGTTAAACCAGGGAAATTGGCTAACAGTACGTTCCATTTTAAGTCAATTACAACTGTGGAATGGTTTGGATAAAACTATTGACTGTGGTAGTACTTATCAAAAATTCAAATCTGTTGTAAAAAAAGTATTGTTACAAAAACAAAAAATTAACTTAATCAAAGCATGATAATATTGTTAGTTAAGATATAAGTTAAGTAACTGTCATGTTCTAGCTTAAACTATGAGTTAAGTATAGGTTAAGTTATAGGTTAAGCTATGGGTTAAGTATAAGTAAGTAATGGTCAAGTTATAGGTTAAGCTATGGGTTAAGTATAGGTTAAGCAATGGTCAAGTTATAGGTTAAGCTATGGGTTAAGTATAGGTTAAGTTATAAGGTTAAGCTATGGGTTAAGTATAGGTTAAGACACAAACTTTAAAAAAAATTGTGAACGGATTATTACTTTGATGTTTTTACTAATTGAAAAAAAAAATGTGTTAATATGTATCTTGTAGGCGTAAGACCACTTATCGTGGGTGCCTTCATGATGTGACAAGTGAAATTGTATTACAATGACTGAATAAAATAAATCAATTCTCAAAAAAAAAAAAAAAACTTGCACTGTTATCTGCTAAGTGGCTTTCTACAATACTTTAATTATGAATGATCCGGCAAACATTTTATATGAGCAAACGCCGTGGTAATAATACGATAATTTTTCACAATCATTTCATGTAGTTTAATTCTCAAATTCGCGAAAAATCCATTTGACAAATGTAATACATTTGCCTGCTTAATTTTGCATAATGCTGTTAACAGGTTATGATATAATGCAATAACCTTTAACATTCGGTACTGAAACCGACTAAATCAACAACAAATTAAAAATTACTGCAGGAGTATAATTTGCAGTTTTTACTTTTCAGTTGATTTTTTTTGTTTTTACTTTTCTTGCAATTGTACTTTCCTAAATAGAAACAAAAAAGTTGAAGATACAAATCTAAATGGCTAATTTTGAAGAAAGCTTTCATTTTGAATATGCGTTTACGTTACAAAAATATTACTTCATGCAACTAACGTCAGTTAACCTAAAAACCAGTTCCAAATGCATTACACGGGGATACAAATAGGTAAAGGTCGCAAACTTTGCAAGATTATTTTGTTTTGCTGTATTGTGCTTCAGTTGCATTTTTTGTAGGATCTAAAGACTCGATCTTTGTGTGGCTTTGTGAGCTTGCAATTTTCTTGGAATACTTCGATTGCTCTTTTTCTTTCCACTCTCGCTTTGCTGGGTTTCGCTTCAATTGTCCGTCCCAGTCCAAGTCCACAAGTCCACCTTGACGTGCAATCTCAGCCTTAACCTTCAAAGTTAAATAAAAAAAATTATTTTTAATAATTTAAATTTGTTTTTTGATTCTTATCCTGTTTAAAAGTACTTTGAATGTCTTTCTTACCCTATTTGCAAAAGCTATTGCTGACTCTCCATCAAGCCTCGTCATTGGCGGAAGGTACCAAACGTCACAGACAATCGCCCACGACGTCATCATCATATACAAGTACTGCAGCATCGACTGCTCACTTGAGTTCCAAAATGCATCTCCAAACCTCGGATCATACTAAGAAATTCAAATTTTCAAATTTCAATACAAGAAATTTCATGTTGAGTCAATTTTGATTAATATTAAAATGATTAATTGATTGTGTTGCTTTAGTAGATTTGTTCAATTATGTTAATGATTCTATGTAAAAAAAAAATTGAAGGAAAGTAATTTTGGTCTCTATGATTTGCTTAAGAACAGGACTTTGCTGTGTTGAATAAAAAAATGGTATCTATAAATCATTTTGGAAACGCTGCACTTTTGAATCAAAGATTTTACGACTTATACTTCTTGACACATTAACTATTTGGAATTTTTACGGAAAGAAATTTCGAGAAAACTACAATTAAATAATGGAATGTTAAAAATTAAAACAAAAAAACCTTTATTGCAACTGGATATATGATTCCCCCAACGATCCTTTCTTGAATTGCATTACAGCACTGTTATTGATACAAGTGCCCTCAGGAAATATTAGAATTGGAAGTTTATTGGGGTCTTGCACATGCTCCTGCAGCCTTCAAAAATCAGTATAACTTATCAACAACTATGTTTGACGATTGCAATTAATAATCTGCACATCGAATTTTACTAATTACCTTCTCGTAACAGCCATGCGGTCCTTGGCTTCAAATCAAACATTACATGATGTGTTGCTCTTCCGAGGATGAATTGTAAGAATCCCAAAAACCCACCGTGCTTTTGACCCACCTGTTTAAATATTCAAAAAAAACTGGTTGATTTTGATTATAAGGGATGACATTAATAAAAGTTTTGTTAGTGATTAGCACTTTTGCTTGAAATTGCACTGAGCCTGTCGATTATTAATCATGTAAGTTATTTAATAATTGTATAATGTGTTGCCAAACATCCACTATGAGAATGAACATTTTTGTTTGATAAATTCTAAGCCTAAGAGTTTAAGATTCAATTAAAAAAAACTTTAAAAGTCAGTTTTGCTCGTCAGTTTTGAGTTTTAGAATCGCGGATAAGCACTCACAGCAAATAAGAAATGCAGTTATAAATGAAAATCTTTTGTTGATACAAATTTTGATACATAATTGGTAACTAAATTTTGAGCAATGGGTGCTTTTTTTGAGTGACATTCTTACAAGTGCAAATGAGTTCTCGCAACCCAAAGGTACAATGTCCATTACAGTAGTATGATTTGCCACGCAAATGCCACCAGTTTTCGGTTTATTTTCTGTTTGATGGTAGGTGGCAATGAGAGAAAAACATCGAGAAAAAAGACGATTCAAAAATCGCATCACAACATCATGGAGTTCTCGCTTCCTTTGAAAGGAATTTGGAACGAGTCCAATGCAGAATGTGGTGACGACAAGCGTCACCAAATAGAGCACAATAATGTCAATTATTATATGTCAACAAGTACATTAAATTGTTTGATCAGAAATCATGGTTTCATAATGAGCAATTCCGTACATTTTTGCATAGCTAAAGTAACATGTTTCCAAAAAAGAAAAGAAATCAAGTTCAAATGTTGCACATGCAAAGCTTAAGAGTGAGCATACATGATAGCTTGTACTTAATTCAATTTTTGTTTACCAATTATTGTTAGTGAGGCTAGCTAATTTAATTGAAAGTGGATTAATTGTAATTACGGAAACGAGGAAGAAGAATAGTCTAATTGGAAGGAGGATCCAGTAACGTAGTATGCATCCAAGGACCCACAGGAGAGACAACCGAAAAGAAATAAATTCATAGCGACGATTTGTCCTCGTCAAAAGGTTCCACGACTGTAATAGCCCAAATTCTTCATTAGCACTGAATTTTGATTAAAAATTTTGAAATAAAATATTTTAAATTTTCAAATTATATTATTAGATAATTAGATTGTAATTCTCATCCAAGAAATTTTTCTAGAATAGGTTATACTTTGGTAAAAGTTGTCCATAGTTAAAACTCATGCGTTTAATTAACTTTGCTCTTTGTACTTTTATCACATAATACTCATGTTGTGACTTTGGAACAATATTGCATGATTCAAAACTTTTTTGTTGCATACTTTTAATATGACATCGCTAATAACAAACGCACGTGATATGTCATGCAAGTAATGACTGCACTCATCCAACGATTACAATGGTATACTGGAAACAAATTGTTGACTAGATCATTAAAACGTAAATGAATTTATTTAAACCTAAACAAATGAATGGAAATGGAAATATTTTAAATATTAAGAAAACTTTCAAAACCATTCCATTTTCATGTATAGACAAGATGTAACGAATCAAATTTTATGCATTTTGCAGATTGCATTTCTCATATTTTAATAAAAATTATATTGCGTCGTGCCTTGTAAATAATTGAAGATTTGAAAAAAAGTTAACAAGTTATAATTGAAAAATTGAATTACTAAATAAATTTTCAACACAAAATTAGAGTTTTCGAACCTTGAGTTCTTCGGCGATGAAACGCTGCGTTACTTGGTCATTGACAATGGCTTCAATGCCAGTGGAAACAAATTCAAAAATATCGGTTAGCAAAAAGTCAGCGGGTTCCTCGGCAATAGGTTCTTCCTGAAATTGTGTTTGCGAAGATAATTGTGTATAAGGGCATATAACAGCCAATTTTCTGAAATAAGCCATAACACATCAAGAAGGTTTTTTTTTATAAGCAATTACTAACAGAAATTGAAAATGATTTTGAAATTGGTTCCATAAAGTCATCGGAAATGCTCAGTCGCCTCTTTGTAGTTTGCAGAATGCTACTTTCGGATGGGTCAGAAATTGTAGACATTCGTCTTAAAAACTTTTTAGGAATTGGAACACTGTTTTGGAAAACATCGGCGTTTGTGTCTTCTGATTCCGATTCAGTTCCAGAACAGTTAGAACCTTGGGTACGGTTTTGCGCCGATTTGAGTCGGTGCGCTTTATCAATCCTGCGTTTGCCATACTGTAAAGTAAAGATTGTCTAAATAATAAACTTAATTTGATCAGTACACAAATGGGTTAGATTTGATAGCTTTTAGACTGAACTAGTACACAGCAATACATTTTTTAGATAAGTGCAAAATAAAGTGTTCAAGTTCTTAAAAAACCTAAAACTTTATGCATCAACTATTACTTAAATATAAAAGTAGTTAAATGTACACAAATAATTTTGCCTAACTTGATTTAAAATAATAAAACTAAATATTTTAGAACCTAAAATGTGAAAATTGATCAACTTACCCCAAATAAGTAAATTAGTATCTGGACGTAATTTCTTCTGAATCCAATTGTTTTGCCAAACGCAGCTGGTACAAAGATCAAAATAAAAATGCAACAAATTGGCCATAGAGAAAAGATTTCAATATGATTTCAAACCAGGCCATTAAAACTGATTAATTTAAACTTTTATATTTGTACTAAATGTAGAAGTTAATTATTTAAACATCATTTCCAAATAGAACACAAATGTGAAGTATTTTTTTTTAAATTCTACAGATATTTTTCAAACAAACTATATCAGATGATTTGCCTTCCCGCACTTCACTCTCGCAACTGCACCCAAACCTGGCAAAAAAAAATTAAAAACAATACAATAAAGGATAAAACTTCTGAAACAGAAACAAACGCAATATGCCTTGCTTCAAACAAATACACCAGTTGAAGTGTTTTCAGAGCTTGCGAAGTAATGTGATAAGATTAACTATCAACACTTACTCTACATATGTCCACCAAGACTTTCAACCTTCAGAAAACTTCATTTTAACTTTCCTTATTATTACGAGTTACCCAAAAAAAAAGATACCGCTCATATTAAATTGAGCATACAAATTAAGTACCTAATATACCTCAACCATTAAGTAGATACTATAATTTGAATATTTTTTTTGAACATTCTTGAACATTTGACAAACACCACATGTTGCTAAACTCTCTCTCTCTTTGAAGCTAAATGAGATATATCCTCCGCGGTTGTTCCCTTTTTTAATTGAATTTTGCTCACTAACTACTTTTGTTATTTCCAATATTTAAAAATATATAAATATTTTTAAATCCCGCAAAATTTAACAGACTTTATACAAAAAACTGTGTCGCTAGAAGATGTGCTTATGCTAAAAATTATAAAAATAGCAATGATACATCAAAAACTAACAGTATTAGGTACAATATTGATAAAAATGAAGCTTTTACAAAAACAAATTTAACAGAAACTGCATGACTGCCTGTGAAAAAACTTACGGCGGAAGCCCCAATCTTTAGTACTGTTGCCAGTGCAATATTTTTTACAAAAAATTACATAACGCAAAAGTAAGTTTTAGATTTTTTTAACACTAAACTCAGCCCAACAACAATCCATGTGCAAAATACATAACCTTAAGAAATCTCCTGACGCTAATAGATATGCAAATCGTATTTTGTGCTTAAAGCTTAAACCATAAAATAATTTAGTAGTAATAATTATTACTTTAATATATATTACGCTTAAGTGCCCTTTACCATTACTAGTTTCAAATTTCAGTGTATACACATGTATAACCTGTGACTCGTGTTGATTATGGCTTACGCCGAATGTCAAATAAACGATTGATTGATAAAATAATTTTACGTTTTTTTTTCAATTAAACCAAGGATGCAATCAATCCAAAAACGCTAACAGGCATTGTTAAAGTCGCACTAAAAATCCTTGTATTTTGTCTTAACTCGTTATTCTTCTCAAAGTAGAGTATCAAGTTTAACTGTACAATTATAAAATGTTTTGAAAATCCGAAACATTTTTTTGTGCCAATTGGATATTTTTTCAACGTGTGAACACAACACAATTGTTTTTTTTTTGCACTGGTTCAAGAGTATCAGTTAAACTCTGGGAATCAGTGTGGTATACTGAATCATTATTGGGCAGTCTCAGCGGTGATTGATCTAATGCAGTATGAGCATTAAAAGCATAACGTGCATCAGAGTAACAAAAGTTGACAATTAATGACAATAACATTAATTAATGACAAGTTAACAAGAGTTCGTAAAAAAAATTCTAACCTAGAGACACTGCTCTCTAGATCAACTGCATCCTAACAGGAGAAACATAATCTTAAAGCGAGAGAAGTATCATCTTTTGATAGATTCGGCAATGGAATGTTTCACATTCAGTTAGCTAGATGGGATTAAGGTTGACTTTTTGCGGATTTTTTGATAGAAAAAAAATCTAGAGTGAATACTTTAAACTGCAATCTATCCTCAGAATTTTACACACCTATACAAAAACATAAAATTTTAAGCTTATTTTAACGCCAAATTGACATAACCAGCTAATGTTTAAATGTCCGATTTGATCAATTGTTTTTAATTTTGCAGATTGAACATATACATGTTCTTGCAAAGCTAACAGCATTACAAAACAAAAATATTAAAAATCACTAAATCTTCTTTTTGGACAGTTGAGTTCCAAATTATCCACTGTATTCAAGTGTTAAATTATAGAGAATTTTGTGCCAGTATTTTAACTAGCCTTGTGCGAATTCGGTAGATTTTAGATGAGCGTCTTAAAATATGTAGTCCTATTTGCCATTTGCTTGACATTGTTGATTTAAATAATTGTAGCATCAAAATTAAAGCAAAATTTACGTTTTTATTGCTTTCTTATTTTAGGCGACGTTGAACAAGGGAACCACTTAAGGCGGCTTAAGTGTAGGGTAAGTAAAATGCTTTAATTGCAAACTACCTTCAACTCTTAAAAAATATTATAGCAATTAAATCTACACTCTGGTTAAGCAAAGCCCATTTTGTGTGTGCGGGAGATGGATCGTCATGTGGGCGGCTCTACCCTTTTTCATTCAAAAAAACCTACTGCAAAAACAAACATACTTATTTGCGTTCTTCTTCCCCACATGCAAAGCTTTATGAGCAAATGAGGAAAAACAACGTAGTTGCAGAAAAATTGTGGGTGGCCCCTTTCGAAGCCTCTCGAATTTCGCTTGTGGGGTGGCATCGTCAAAACGATTGCGAAGACGTTTCCTTTACAAAATAATAGGGTTAAAACACTTAACTTAACCTAACCATAATCTTAAACATATAACACCTTATCGCGATACCTGTATTAACAGTCTTGTTGGTACCCAAGAAAACCCGCACAAAAGGAAGCGTTCAACAAAAAAATGGTTTTTAACATACTTTTAATGTCAACACATAAGATATAAGACTAATTAGCTATACAAACTGTGCCGGCAAATGAAGTTTGCAAGATTTTTTAACATAAATTATTGGGATTTAAGTAATATTCTAAATTTTTACATTAAAGTATAAACACATACTAAAATTCTAAATTTGCATAGTTGATCAAGTGGTTAGAGCGTATGTCTCTCTTCACTAGCCAGCCTCAGGACCGGGGTTCAAATCCAACCGATTAGCCGCAAGGAATATTGTTCACTATTGATTTTCCTTTTAAGGAATCGGCTTGCCTCTGAACGTATCTCTGTGGTTAGAGCACATGGTCAGAGAATATAGAAATTTTCCGCTAGTCTTCCATTCTAATAATTCAGAAGAGGATCCTCGTTTGCATACATTTATGCTAATGAGCATTTCCTTACATATCCCTACTCCCTCTCTTACATATTAAGCAGCCAATTTGCGGGGACGTCAAATAATGCTCATTTAACTTCATAATTATATAAAATATACAACAACTTTTTTAAGACATAATAATAAAACTACTAAAAATGTATCTTTAAGAACCAAAATGTGACCTCGCTGAAATAAACTTTTTAAATTTCTTAATTGCTTTGCAGTAAGCTAAAACATAGATCTACAAATTTGTCTAACCAGTTTCTTCGTGTGAGTCATTTATCACTATTAAACGTGTCACACTAGAATTTCAGTATGAAAATTTTTGAGGCCCTACCAGCGGGGCTTGCCAACTCCTTCTCTATCCCTATCATTCTCGCGAATACGTCTTTACTTCACCACCCAAATGCCAACTGGTAAGTTGAAAACCGCTGAAATAAAGTATAGTGCTCGTTCCCCCTAAAGTTTAGTTTTCCATTTGCAATTGTAAGAAAGTGATTCCCTACTAATACAATATCGGCTCTAATTAGTACTGCGCAGTGATGAGGCTGGAAACGTTGAATTTTCTTCTTTTTGCATTCTTGAATGCTATAACCATCTCCCAAGCACTGACAGACGACGAGATCTTGGCGCTTATGAAAATATTGGGGAAATTTGTGAAGAAAGTTACAAAACAAAACCTGAATTGTATTGAATGGATTGACCGTGTGGTAAGCTCATAAGCACGAAATAATTGATGAGTGTTGTGACATGTTGAATTTGGGAAATTTTTTGTTTGCTTGGGTATTACCACTCCGCTGGCTAGGGCCTGTTATTCCAGAGACCCGTACAAATCTTTATGCTCTGCATCACGGTGTGGTGAATTTGCTACAGAGCTTTACATCTAATTGGATTCGTAGAGTTTTAAACAGTTTTCCATTAAAAATAAATAATTTAGTCAATTGTATTTTTCTACAATGAAAGTTTGTATTAAAATAGAGCGCGCATATGAGTTAATGCTGTAGACATACAGGGTAAAAGAAATTAGTAGCATGGATTGATTTGAACGGACTTTTTTACCACAAGTGACTTAAATTGAAATTACGGCAGTGGTAATAGTGGAGGTGCGGAAAATCTTCGGCAATTTTTTGTGGAGAACCAATACCGAAGACTGTGTTTTCACTCACCCTCTCTGCCATCACTTGCAATTATACGTTTACAATATTCCATCGTTAATTTACAAAAAAATTAAAAATTCACTTGTTCTAGGCTCACCATGTCGCAGTAACACAATCGATGAAAATTGGTGACGATAAGGCTAGCAGTAGCGTGGACGACAAAGATATCCTCCAACATATTGTCACTCGGAGAGGCAAGTTGGACGGTACAGTTGCAAAAACATTCGAGTCCTGTTTAGGATCACTTATAGGTATAACAGTAATAGGATCAGAAGATAAGCTGATAACTGATTTGGTAAGTAATAATAATAATAAAGCTATAAAATAATAATTAATACTAATTGAGAAGTTAGTCTTTTCACCCAATATCAGTAGTGATTTGGAAGGTGGTACTCATTTACTTTAACAGTACTTTCAGTAACTTTCCAATAAAATTTTGAGTGAAAATAGCACAATTTTTGGCCATGTCGTAAGTAAACAAATTCAAGTTAGCCCAACATGACAACACAAAAGCAAATTAAAATTGTTTTCATTATCATTTTTTTTTACTAAAAAATATTGAAAGCAAAAAAATTATATTGAACCTATTTGAACAGCTCACAGGCAGTGTGTCTGGTATCTCAATCATCTATGCACAATTTGGGGAAGATGGTGGTGACCAACTTCAATTTGTGATAGGAATAAACAGAGGTAATACACTCTATCAAATTTTTGTTTTAAGTAAATCTAAGTTCAAAGTTTGGCATTACCATTCGTTGGTAAGTGTTTCATTAACTGAAAGCAAGAAGTAAACCGGAACGAGCATAATGTAAAGTAATATTTAAAGCAAATTTTAAAAACTGTGAAAAGTTTCTTTCTGTCGGCAAAATACTGTATTCAATAGCATTACAAATACTGCAAGATTTATAATATAAACCGCTGCGTGAACTTACATTAGCTGCCTACCAACACTAAAACTTTATATGCCATTAGCTGTATTTCTAAAAACTTGGTAGAGTTTTATTGGGCTGGCTTATTTGAATAGCCTTTACTTATAAAATCACCTATAATAAATACAATCACTTTTGTAATAGGTACGGATCAGAAATTGTTACTAGCGGCTATACGTCAGATTTGTGGATTATGCAATATTTATTACGATTACTTTGATGTTGAGGTGAGTCATCGGTTCCTTTTCCATTCTAGTACAAAAAAAATTGAACCATTTGCGGTTTTTTTTAATAATTTTTTTTATTATTACTATAATTATCATGTAAAACAAATTCGCCTTGTTCAATAAAATGATAATTATGGTCGATTTTATTTGAAAGCTTACAATAAACATTATTAAAAGAAATAACCAATGAGATTACATTACGGCAATATAGCTCGGAAATAATTTAAAGCACTAATTCAACTTCAACATGTTAATGGAAAAGGTTAAATTAATTTCTAAATGAAACATTTTAGACTCAAGTACAAGCAGACCAAAAGTTTGCCGAATTGTTAAACAATGACAGTGCCGTACCGGTGCCAATGCATTTGATGGCAGATCTATCGCCACTACGTTTATTCTATACTTTGCCCAATATTCTAAAAAACGAGGAATATTCTAACGATATCCAGGAGATTCTTGACCAGGTATGCCTAGTCTATATTTGTATTGAAATTTCCTACTAAATCACGGAAGTGGCTTCACAATGAAGCATTGTGAGCGTTTCCAAGCCAATCAGGACAATAGTTACATATGTATTTAAGTGGTACAAATGTTGCGGCTGGTATGCATTTTTAGATGCTTTCAAAAAATTTATATTTTTGAATTTTTAAGAATCCTTACGGGATTACCATCCTTACCCGTAAAATCGACGATTGTACAGGGATAGCGACTGATTAACCAAAAAAAAAAAATTTAAGATCCAGTGTTAAGTGTCCAATGTCACATTCCAGTGTTAAATCACATAAAAATTCTAAAATACTTCAATATTGAAATTTTTTAAAACAATGAAAACAAAATTGAAATGAACTTTGATGGCTGAATCTAGGACAAAAGCAATGTAATTTGACCACTTGGAAAGCAAATGTAACAATTGTACTTTTTTTTTCGTAAACACTCGCGAGGGTGCATTGTTAGGGTTAAACGTTTAACTAAAAACTAGAACGACAGTAGTTCTAACCGAAGTGCATTCTTATTATTTTCATTTTGTGTGCAATTTATTTTTGCAAGTAGGTGACGGCCATCCACAACAGGACTTAATTCTTCCTTAAATGCGTCCTTTTATTTTTATAGGCCTAAATTTTAAATTTTTTAAGTTAGTTTTGCTTTGTCAAAGTATTACCGCTTAAAATAGGAAATCAAGTCATAGAAGTACGAAGGGAGTTTTTCAACCGTAGTCCTGCCCTTGGGCGGTCTAGCGTGGTTTCAATTAATTAATTCTGATAGCAATGGTGTGTTTTTTTGCTATGTTAGATAAAAACCCTCAATATTGTGGCACTAGGAGTCGGAATGATTAACAAGGAATCCAATCAAATTGTCTTAGTCGTGACTCAAGGTAAAACCAAAATTACGATTTTTCTAAAATGCTTTACGTGATGTAGTATTGTAAGAATAACCGTGTTTTGTGGGTATAGTTTGTCCCTGACATATAGCAGGAAAAAAATTTTGTAGTTGAAAATCCTGGTTCTGGAATATATTTTATGTTGCTATAACTTATTGTCGGACAATGTCATAGGTCACACTTGTACCAAAACGTTTTTATTGCCTAAATATATTTCGGTGAAACAGTCTTGATTTCTAATCATCTGCCCCTAATACAGTTTTCTTAGCTAAATCCCAACTTCTTGCCTAAGGCAACGTGTCACTCTAGAAATTGGTTAAAGTTAAACTAGAGGAATGGCAGTCCGAGGATTTCGTGTCGGATTGATCCGGTCGGATTAGCGGGCCCGTTCGGTTAATCTGACATCAGATTGGATTTCGAATTATTTATTTGAAACCCCTAAAACTTATTCTTATCATGTTTATTCTATTTTGAATATGTTTCAACCAAAACAAATTATTGTGAAAGCCACACAAAAATAAAGATCACATTTTATTTCATACTGCGTACTTACTGCAGACACTAATATTAAGTTTGAGGTTTGGATTTTTTAGTAGAAATAAAATTATTCCTTTGTAGAATGAATTGTTCCGTCAAAACATTTTAAGAGCCTACTAAAATGTTAGAAAGCATAATTCTTTTGAAATAGTTTTTAGCTAATGCGTTACTTAAAAACAAAAACTTGATTTCAGCGGTTCCCGCTAAAGCAGCCATTATAGAAGCTGCGAAGCAAGTTTTGAACGAGAAAGTTAAAATTAAGGGTGGCCTCAATTTTGACGAAAATTCGGTGAGTGGAGAGCTGGTGATTGAAATTCAACGGTAATTTATTGTGTTCTATTAATTAAATTAGAACAAATTGGTCCAACTGCGAGCTGAAAGGGGAAGGGTAGAGATGGAACTAAAGCGAGAAATAATTAAGTATATCAACACCAAATCAAGTTCTTACGAGGTCACATTGTACCTTCCATCCCCTCCAAAGGTAGAACCGACAGGGAAAGAAACAGTTCAACCAACAGGGAAAGAAACAGTTCAACCAACAGGGAAAGAAACAGTTCAACCAACAGG
>JAQFYP010002051.1:0-13613 GCA_034694865.1 Bilobella braunerae | reverse complement strand
AATGCGGTAAGGCTTACAAATTTTATTTGTTTCTCTTCAAGAGAGGAACAGCCCCGCATTTCAGGAACATCTTTTGATTTTTTTCGGAATTGCTTGTCTTCCTTTTTGTTGTAGACCGATTCTACACTCCAGCACAGCGAAATTAGCAGTACACTAAGCAAGAAAGGAAAATGCATTGTTGAAACGGAAGGTTGCAAAGTAGCTTGTTCACTTGGAAAATGTTATTTGACACATCGAGTGCCCCAATAAGTGCTATTTATTCGAAACATTTGTTGATACTTTATTAGGGAGTTTTGTAGTTATTGCATTGAAACGTAAAAATGGGCGTTGTTTTGCTTTACTAATCAAGCATAGTTCTTTCTTCGTATGTAGGTTCTTGTGGAAGGAATTAAAATTGTAGCAGCGATAGTCAAATTATTGTCATTAATTTAGTTAAATTTAACAGAAAATCAGATTACCAAACAAATAACACTCAAGTTGCTGAAATAACTGTCCGTTATTTCAGCAGTTAACTAATCCGTGGCACATGTCGCAATGTCCAAAAGAAGTAAACTGGACAAGTTTATAGATGTTAAAATAATACAAAATAAATAGTGCCTCGCTATTTACATTGATGGCATTATCCTTACACAGTAAATGCTTTTTCAACCGGTTGTCTCTCTCAAAATTTCTATATGAAAATTAACGTAATTACAAAGTTTTGTAGTTTGCAAATATGCTTGATCTGAACAGAATACGCTTATGACTGCCAGTTTTCTGTTGAAAAATTGCCTTTTTTTTTATCTAATTATGCGAAATTACTTCTCGATAGTCCAGTATTACTTTTATGTCGGTTTCCTTCCATAGATTTCATATTACTTGGGTCCATTCGTATAATGTTTTTTTTTATATATTAGCTATTAGTTGTTACCATAAAAGCGGCGCTTGCTGTACTTACTCATGCACAACAATTATAGTCATGTTTAATTAAATTGATTATTACTGCTATTACATCCTTTTGTTGATACATTTTAACAAACACAAAAATCATTGTATCGAAGAAGTGGCTTTTAGATGTGTTTAAGATTTCGGGCACTGAAATCCGTTACTGTAAGTATTAGATAGAGAAGGCTCAGCTACCGGCGGGGCAAAAAATTTACAGCTCACTGACATCACTGCATATGGCGGAGCTACTGAAAAATAGACGAAATAACTACGTCTTTTTTTTCCATTCAAACAACGATAATGGGGACTCGTTGCAAATTTTGTTCGCAAGCTTAAGCTTGAGCTTACCCTATACTAACCTATCGAATAAATTTTCTATAGCAAAGGTAACTCACCGAGGTGGCTCCAGTTTGCATATGTGGTAAAAGATTCAATTTACAAGAAAACAAGGGTTATTTGCAGTAATTAAACTTGCAGAAGCATTTACTAACAGTGACTTAATGCTAAAGTTTTGCAGTTTTTTAAGAAAATGTGGTGATTAAATTAAAATTCCAATATAGTAATTATTATAGACATTATACGATACAGAGTTTCAGCTTCAACATTACCAGGATTTATGTTTAGAAGGAATTTTTGGCGAATTGTAATAAAAATAAACGCTTAAAACATAAATGTAATTACTTTTCTCAATATCCCTGTGTTTCCGCTTGTCACAAATTGACACAGATTTGCAAATTGGAAAATATAAAATTCTATTTAGGAGATAGTAGGAGTCTCATTTCTTGATATCCGTTTCACGTTATTTCTCCTATTTTGAGCCAAGAATTTGTAGGCTGGAAATATCCCATGTTGCCCCACGCAACTCCGTTACGTTTCAATTTTGAATAACTGCATTGCATCTCAATTAACAGAAAATTTCTCGCATTGAGTTTTTTTTTAGACCCTTTTGCTTGTTAAATTGCATATTTCTGGTGGAAAAACTTATGGGTCAAAAGAAAATGATTTCTTGTTAGTTAGTACACCTTGCTTGCTAACAACCCGCTGTATAGCGACATTGTCTATATTGCTTGCACGTTGTTTGTCTTGGAAAATCTAAAGGATATTTTTTAAGCGATAGTTTCGATACCAATCTACCTATAACACTAATTTTCAATGATATTCATCCTTTCAACATATCACTAGGAGTCAAAATTTTTAACGCAAAATGTGTTGCTTATAGTGCGAAATTAGTTGAAGCCACTTTATTAAACCGCTTTGATTTTCTTTTTACCGGTAGACACAATAAAAGTGTGCTATATTGATTGATTTAATAATATTTGTTACCATGTGTTTATTTATACATAAGAGAATATAATTTATCATAAAAATTTATCATAGTATTACTGATATCAACATTATATACTTTGTTATACTGGAATAGGTACGAATAGAATCAAGCTCCATGCCAAACAGTAGAGTATAAATTTGGTTTTATAATAGATGCGTATATATATGCGTATTCCAAATGTTCCCAACCCCGTCGTGGGTGGCTAGGGCTCGCCCCATTGGGTAAAGCCTAGCAAGGTGTTTTAACAAGAAAGAATTTCTATTTGTTTGGAGATGGTAGACAAATTAACAAGGACAAAATACACTTTTTCTAAAACTTATTTCTTATTTCTAAACAAAATCTATCAATTAACGTAATGAAATTTTATTAAATTTAAAAAAATACCAACGAGCCATACGACCATACGAGCAATAAAGAAAGTTTAAACTTGTACTGTTAAAAGTTTACAAGTGCAGCACTTGTATTTCAAAATCAAGTAGCAAACATTTATGAGTAGGTTGTTTGTCAACCAATGACTTGATGTTGTTATTGGTCCGCAACGCATATGGCCAACACCGTAGATATGCGCTAATCAGTACCGTGTTGTCATACTGCCATAAAAGTCTTTCTATCAGCTTCATAATCCTTTGAACCATTTTTTGGTAGATTTTTTTCTTGCTGTTTTTTGTTGTACAAATTAACCATATATTTAATTAATAAAGTTTTTAACGCTAGTGCAATTTGTTAAAATTGTCAATACATTTCTTTATACGTCTTATGCAACAAAACAACAAATAATGTCATAATAAAGAAAACTATGATTAATACTGTTATTAATTTGGTTGTCTTTGACATAGAGCCCGTGAAGTCTGCATTTGTATCCGCAATAGGTATTAGTGTAATCACTTCTAGGCCATTTTCTTGCCGCTGGGCAACATTCTTGACCACAAATTTTTGCAAAGGTGATATTAGCACTTCAGCTTCGGCGGAGAATTTGGAGTAGGACTCTAATGATATTCCGCTTGTAATTTGCCTCATATTTTCAAATACGAGTAGCGTAATATTATTTGAATACGCTTCGGCCACAATTCGAGACTCTGACATTGAATTAAATTGTTGAAAGGCTACGTGGCAGCCCACTTTAAATTTTTGACGTACTGTAATACCACGGCAGAGCACATCTGCTTTTGGCGTAAATTTGGCAATCCCGCTTAAATTTTCAACAGCCAATTGAAGTAAGCAAAAGAAACTTTTGAAGGGATACTGGTCGATTTGTGCGCTGGTACGCAGGTTACGCGTAGAAGTGTTAAATGTACTGTAGAACGGTGACTTTATAGGAACGTCGTGACTTGTGTACGTTATTAAGGCAATGTGACACTCTTCAGGGATATTTGCATCAATGCCTTCTATTAGTACAGTTTTCCTTTCTTCAAAAATCTGCATTCCTTCTTCCCACGCTTCTCGGTAGGAGGAGCTATTGTTCATTTCAAGTTTGAGTAATTGCCGAAGGCTAAAAATATCCGAAGGAATTTTTCTAAATAGGTGTCGCAGTCGTTCACTCACAATGTCGACTTGTTCGATGGGAATTATCGGATCCTTGATATACAAATTTGTTGAATGTAATAAACATAAACTAAACATTATGTATTTATTTGCATTCATTTCTAGTTGCTAGATTATTATATTATATATTCACGTTCGTAAACTACTTACGTTACCATGCATGAGATCCATAATTATGGCTGTTCTACTTTGCACATATTCTCCGAAAATTCCTTCATTGTGTGGTGTAACCAACAACATTACCATTGCTAACAGCAATACTGTTGTGTACATAATAGCAGTTGCTAGTTGTTGCGTTACTTCTAGTGCTTCACAGAAATGCGCTACTGTAATGAACTTTAGATACAGTTAAACTCGTTCCCGTAATTGTCGAACTCCGCGTTTTCACTGTTTAATTTTGATTCAAATAAAGTATACGGTTTATACTATAAAACGTGTTGTGATACAGCTGATTGGATAAAGTTGTACAGATCCTTGCTCCGTAGGCTCTGGTAGTTCAGTTCAAAAATTTTCAATTCTAAAAAATAAAAAATACGAGTATATGTAAACAACTAGTCGTGGAGAAACCAACTTAACGTTTTCAAATTTTCAGTTTTATTATATATGCGTTTTAGTTTTCGACGTGTGGAGGTGATATGTGTTGTCGATAAAATGCCCATAAACAAATTTGCCGAGCTTAAATCTTGCATTGGTAGAAAATATTGTTTGTGGAATTTGTGTTCAAAATTTTTGCAACCTGTGTCCCACTTATGCGTACGCGGTGTGTTTTATTTAAACTGCTTAACACACATTCGTAGACATACTTACTAGCATGTGGATACATAATTGTGCAAATTTTTAGAAGGTCAAAGGTAATTTGTGCTCGGATTTTTCTTGGAACCTCCTTTACATGATTAAAACAATGTAAATATGTTGCATTTAAATACATCTTATTATAATAGCAACGTTACCTAAACGTTAATCGGATTACTAAAAGTAATTTTCACGCCTGCGCCATCTGGTAAACTTAATCTTAATGCTTAAGAAGCAATCGTTTCTTGTTTTCCATATAGAAAACATCAAAACATATCGAATTCAAAACATTCGTACAAATCCCAGTGAACAGATTATTCGGTGAACAAGCTTAGTCTCGAAAATAATTTATGTCTTACTTATGCTAAGTCGGTTCAGAGGCAGGGTTCCAACAAGAATATTTTCTCTTTTGCAACGAACATGAAAGTTTTGTATCACTTACCTACTTTACCAAAAAGTTTGTTTGCGAGTGTGTAGAGTGTACTAAGATTATTGAGCACTAAATTCACAATTAGCCAACTAGTAGGATGTGTCTCACAAAGTGAATTTACCTACAACCAACCCATCAACTTCCCAATAAACTTAACTATTTGTAAGCGGATTAACGGTATTGAAACTAAACCTTAAAATGATTGATACGTACCCTGATGAGTGCAGTTAAGTAACTAACTTCGACTGCAATGAAGCCTTATTGGGAGGGGGTGTCAGAGACTTGTTTTTTAAGTAGGTGGCATAGAGCATAACCCTGTTTACTCTAAAGTAGTAGTTAGAATTTGAATTGCTGTTTTTATTCTACAGTGTGTTGTGAAATTCTGTTCTGTTTTTCTACTCCAACGAGTTGTATAATAGGGAAATTTGATTCAAATAGCTTCTAGTATGTTAACTCCAATTGAGAATTTTTCCGTGTTTAGATGGAGAATCTTTTCTTTTTGTATTTCCAGTTGCAATATTTAATTAACCGTTGCAAACACACGTAACCGAAGTAGCGTATTGTACTCTTATGAACATATGGGGGTCGTTTGCGGGGTCATAGTTAAAAAATGGAAGAGTCATGGGTCATTAGGGTCCTTAACATTATCATTAGTTTTTGTTATAAAACTAGAATATTTCCCATGGCCCGTAGTCAGTGGGGTTGGAAGACTGCTCATAACTTGGGTAGGTGCCCGGTACTTGCATAGGGAAAAGGTGGAGGTATGGTAGTGGTGGGTGGAAGCCTAGAATGTTGCGGTTGTGGAGGATGGACTTGGGTCAGTACGCACACGGTGGTGTCCAGCCTCTGCCTAAGCAGAGGCTTCCTGTTGGTTAACCCCACGTTCATTGCCCAGCAGAAACTCATTCGTCTCACTCCTCAGAACTTCCCAGTCAACTCACAGTCCGATACCATCTTTCCCCACTAAAAAAAACACAAAAGCATGTTGACCAGGCTATAGGCGAATTATATAAGTAAAAGTGCAATTCTTGTTATTCCCGTACTTACATAGATGGAGATGGGAATTTACATACTCTTTTTTTCTTCCTGTAAGAAATATCAGTTTAAGCAATTGGACGGAAATATGCATGTGCAAGGTCTCCTTTTAGTTCAATTCAAGAAGGAAGGATCCCAGAAGACCTTTTTTCTCTTTCGTCTTACACAAAAATTACCTGCCATCTACTAAACGCTAGAGATTGGCATCGAACTTAATTTAAATCTTAAAGTAAAAATCTTCCTGTCCTATTTTGGGCGTGTTCGGCTAGTATCAAATAACAGAGGAACAAAATTAAAAGTAGCATAGCTTGAAAATATTTTGGAAAATTTAGGGAGACTCAGGGAGATGGGAGATACAAAATTCATTATTTTGAAACGATAAAGTTGAGTTTCAATATCAATATTGTCGCATACCATCTAGACAAATTCTCATTTAAATACTCGTGATGTTAGCCTTCAGCCGCTCAAAGCCGTAAAATTTGCCGCTCAAACTTCAAATTTACCCCTTTATCATTTCAAACTGTGGTCTGTGTCTAGGTTTTTAAGATGACGTCTTAGTTACCGAAAACCGTACTTTGTTTGAATTAACCAGATTAGTTAAATAAACCGCTTAATGATTTTGATTTTTGACCTCCTGCACTTAAATTTAGTTGACTTTAAATATTTAGAATTGTCCTTTCAAAATAAGAACGGAATCACCGTACATCTCAATGCAAAACCAAAGAATACAAGTTTGTTATTATGGGGCCGTGAAGTCCAGTTGGTTAGGACGTCTGTTCCTTCCGACTGGCTTCTTGGGATCGAATCTTGATCCGCCCCACAAAAAAGTGCCATAGGACGAAAAGCGTCTATGTTCTGGAAATGCACAGGAGATAAAAGAACTCTTATGGGAGATGCTTTATCTCATCTGTGACTGTGCATTATCTGGAAAATCTGCCTATGCAGATTGATAGCGTGGACGCGTAAGTCCAACCAAGGAGTTCCTTAGGGAAGAATCCTAACTCTCTCCGTTAATACGCCTGGAGTCAATGGGATGAATTGTGTCAGTTCAAAATATCCTGACTCAAAAACACAGGTGTGGAGACGAGGGGAGGCCTTTGGCAGTGTATCACATGGAGTTACTGCAATGGGCCCGTCTGTGACCTGAGCGGTGTGGGAGAAATACCCCCTCCATTAAAATACATACAAATACATACAAGTTTGTTATTATAACAGGTAATGTGGTGAAACTGGTTTACTTGCTTGGTGGTGGGACTCAAAATATGTAGGTTTACATATTTTTTTTCTAAACAAGATGTAAAAAATTATGTTGTTCAACTTCTCAAAGGAGCTGGGCGAACTAACTTCCACAAATTGAGTTTTCTTTTCAGATTTCTTGCCCTCCTGGTGCATTTTAAGGAAAGCGTAGTTGGCCCATTCTGAAATTAGTGAATGTAAAATTCAAAAATTAACCTTGTGCATTACTAATCAGTATATTATTGCGCTAATTAAGTTTTTACCTGTAATAAATTCGACAAAAACATCTACATACTTGTCACACCTCGCGTCTTCCATGTAATTAGTCTCCATTAAATTGTGTAGCGGCTTCTAGCCAAGACGGTACGGTCATCAGTTTCCAAAACATTTCCCTAAGGTGTTTCTTAAAACAAGGAAAATTAGCATTTGTTAACATATAATAACGGCACTAGCAATGTGTTGCAACCAAATACTGTATCTAGAGTAGTATGCAAATTACGGTTTTGTGTAATTAGGCATTACGTTTATGTGTAATAAACATTTGTATAAATTTGTATAAAATAGTTTTTAAATATGTATAGCTAGTTCAAAATTGGCCCATTCCTTGTGACTTATTCTATTGTCGATTAAATCTACTCCAGCTCACTGTGGTCAAACTGAGAATGTGAAACCGGGAGGTTTGAGTTCCATTTTTCTTTCATCTCGAATCTCTTTGGTCGGCGTGAGCAATTGCACCATTTGTACCCACCGCCTTCATTGGCAATTCACTTCACAAATTTCAACTGTAAATAGTTCTCAAACATAATCTAATCTTAAGGACCACTGGTAGCAATTATTTAGTATTAAATTTTATTTACTTTTTTCGAATCAAATTGTCATTTAACTAATTCATTCAAAAATTAGTTGAATTGAATTGAATTGAACACTACGGTTTCACACTGCCGTGCCGAGCGACAGAAAATCAGTCAGAAATTAATCAGAAAGAAAATCACTCCATTGAAATGCTTTAAATTTCGAGAACAGGATTACAATTGTACAGTGAAGACCACAAAAAAGTATACACGTAAAAGTAAACAAATAACCAAAATTTTTAAAATTTTAATTCATGCAAATTTTTTTCTTATTACTCAAAATAAGTGTTTTAGTGAAACTAATAGTGATTAGTAAATTTTCAAAAAATTAAAAAAGCAATGATGAAAATAAATTGATAATTGAAACACGTAACAACGACCAGGTTCGGCAAAATAATAAATTTTTCGTTAAATTTACTGCAAAAGAACAATTGGGTACAATATGATTCGCTCGGGCGCACACCAACATCATAATTTACAGAAAAACACAGGTATAAAAACTAGTATGAGAAGCAGGTTAATTATCATTTCGACAAAATTTCGCTTGTCCAAAATTGACCCAAATATGGTTAGGATGAAGGTGAAACGAAGATAGGTAGGGTAGATTTTGAGGGAAATTGAGGGAAATCTAGAACTGATCCAGAAAAAAATGAAAGCAAATAGTTCTTATTTTTCAAGTAATGAGATTTGCTTTTCGCCCACTGGCCACTAGCAACGTAGATGGCCCCACAGTGAGCTACAGCAAGGAGTCAAATTGGGTATGCTCATTCGCGAGAATCAAAGTACGTTAACTTCATTGTTAGGAAGCGTCGTCCTGAAAGAACAAGTGTTTGATTACAATTTGGCAATCGACGTAGTATTAATGTATCTTAAGAGCGTAAAATATGTAGTGCAGAGTAACTTACCATACTTAAAAATTATACGTGAGTTAGGAATGAGTCAAGATATGTATACAAAAGTATTGGAACCTGTTTGGAACTGAATGCAACTTTTTAGAATGAATTGGTTTTCTAATTTTCGAAAAAACTTGAATCCCCCGTTATCAAGATTTTTTTTTTCAAATGAGCTCGACGGAAGGTTTCTGAGATTGAGATCAGAGTCTGAGATAGGAATTTGCTTGGTTTGAATCCCCAAAATTTCCTTTCTTATTACTAACGAGGTATCATCGCGTCCTATTAGCCCTAATTTGTGAATTTACACTCACGTAGTTGCAAAGCCTTTGATTGCTTTTCACTCTATAGAAATTTGTTTTTCAAAATTTAAATTTTTTTTTTAGTTCGGTTCTGCACCCAGTAATTCTGATGGGTGCAGAATAGGGTTTTCTTTTCTCTAATGCGTGAATGCTGAATTGAGATATTAATTTGAGGTTTACAACAACTTTATATGAATATAATATAGGCATATGAATGAAATAAACTTAATTAAAAAATTTCTTGCGGTACAATTTGAATGGGTGAACGAGTTACGAGCGGCACTTCAACGTATGTCAAGCATTGTTGACAAGCTTCGTCCATTATTAAGAAACCTTCCGGATACATTGCAGTCGCTAAATGGAAATCACCTCGCCGATGAAATGCTTCCCATGCTGGCGCCGGAACAATGCAACAAAATTCCCTGAATCGGCTCCGTAATATCGTAACCAATTTTCGTAGCCTCTAAGCAAACCAGCCCTTACAGCGTCTGCCACACCCAGCAACGTCCTAGGACGGGTTTGGCTACTTAGCAAACAATTCCGTCCTTGGATTGAAGGATATAAATAATATAAAAATTGTTATTGGTGGAGAAATTTCCTTGATGACGACGAGATCCTTACTCCTTGAAGACTAAATTGATACTTACTTGAAAATGCCTTTGATAGAATTGCACATGGGCATTTTCCTCCACTCTCTGGTGATCAGCAAAAAGAAATCTCTTGTACACTCCAATCACCCCCTCCCCTAATACCCCATCTAATGTACGCAAAATCCCGTCTTTATTTAATAGTAACTATATATCACGTGTTTTGAAATTATCTAGTCTTAACGTTCAGCCTCTCGTGAATTGCAAAAATACCATGGATGCGCGGATATATACACTTGGCCATTAATTATCGGCAAGGATTATCAGGAGGAATTATAATTCAATTACTGGACTCAACACTAACACGACTTTTCCAAAAAAAAATGGAGAGAGAGAAAATAAATTCAAATTTATTTGTTTTTGTAATGTTATATTTACCCCATAACTTACAACAGAATTTTTTGTTTTTATTTAAGTATTTACCAATTAGGTAAAATGCGACTCTGTTAGTAAAATTGAAGTAAAAAATTGACGCTCATTTTCTTCTCACGCGACGAAATTTTCCCAATTTTTAAGTCATAAGTTTAATACTGAATTCTGGTTCGATATAAATTCTAATTCAAAGTTCTAAGTACTATTATAAGTTCTAATTCCGGACCCATACTATAAATTTCGAAATTTTGATCTACTTGCATTTCTAATAACGTATAAACCAAAATCCACATATGTAAGGGTGTTACTAATTTGCGCCCCAAATCTAGCTAAATTGCGCCCCTGCCCCCTGTCCAAACCACCAACCCGTGTGCTAGTAGCGTCGTAGCGGCGTACAAGGGGGTACTATTGGCGCAGCATGGGCGTGTAGTAGGGACGTGGAAGTGTACGATTTGGTTTTAAGGGGTTCTTTTAGCTATTATGCCCCGAAAAGTATGCAGGTACTTTATTTTTGGGTTAGTTTAATACTAAATTTTAAACCTAACCTTACGGAAAATAAAATTTCAAAAACCCAAAAATTGGATGAAGCCCTCGAAGGAGAGGGGTGGGGGTGGGAGGGAAGGTCAAAATGTTTAGGAGGCTAATGTGGCCTCCTTCAATCCATAAGTCCCTTTTACCACCTCCATCTTCCCCTAAAACGAAATCTTACCCTGCTACGCCCACAACGCGCTTCAAATGCGTACCTTCCGTTCCGCATCCGCTCCCTAAATGCGTCCCAACTACGCCCCGTCCGCACCTATGTTGCGCCCGTGTTGCGCACATAATACGCCCATACCGCTTCCCTACTACGCCGTCCATGCCCCAACTTTGCCCATTCCGCGCCGATGTTGCAACCCTACTGCGCCGCTGTTGCGCCCCTTCTCTGCCACTGTTGCACCACTACTGCGCCCCTTGCAGGCCACTACTGCGCTCTAAGTACGCCCATACCGCGCCTCTAGTAAGCCCATAATGCGCTACTACTACGCCGTCGACGCCCCAACTTTGTCCATTCAGCGCCCCTACTGCGCCCATTTTGCCCCCTACTACACCGTTGTTGCGCCCCTTTTGCGCCCTTATTGCGCTCCTAGCACGCGGGTTGGTGGATTGGAAAGGGGGGCATTGGCACAGTTTAGCTAGACTTGGGGCACAAATTAGTAACATCCCATATTTACTCATTCCTTCGTATTAAAATTTATACATTTTTTCTTGAAAACTTTTGGTTAAATGAGTTCTAGAATGGATGAAATGACTTACAGCACACAAATAATCTTTAATCTGTAATAACCACCTAAGCAATACTTTTATTAATTTGTTTTGTTACAAAAGCGGTTTACACAGGGGATCAATACATCAAAAACACAGAAATTTCACCAATTTTGTACGTGTAGCACGATCAACAAATTCCACAAAGTGTGGCAAAAAGTAATTATATTCCCCGCACCATAAGTTTAACTTAAAACCAAGAAAATGTTTGTCTGTATTACCTGTTTTTGCGCTATTGTCTATGCGTGTTTGTATAATTTTTCATTATTTGTTTGACACCATTGTCTGTATGTTTGTATAAATTTCCTTAAACATATCAACTTTTTTTTTGTAAACACCGATAATCGAAAAACGTCGTAAAACTCCACTAAATGGGGCAAAGGAAAAAATGCAGAATTTGCTAACTCATGAAAAAAAGTAATGTAATCATGCTAATAGTATTGTTGTTTAATGCAGCTAATGACTTATACAATGGAATACTTTCTTTGTAAGTGAGGTACAAATTTGTGATAATGTAATTTCAAATTATTAAACTCTGTCATGAAATTAGAGTTTGGCAAAGTTTCAATAGAGTACTTTATTCGTTTTGTGTAAAACCATAAATACTATCATCATAATGAAAACTATGGTTAACGCTGCTATTAATTTGGTTTTCCTTGACATAGAGCCAATGAACTCTGCACTTGTTTCTTCAATAGGTATTAACGTAATCACCTCTAGGTCATTTATTTGCCGCTGGCCAACACTCTTGACCACAAATTTCTGGAAAGGTGACATCAATACTTCGGCTTCGGCGGCAAATTTTGAGTGGAACTCCAATGATATTCCGCTTGTAATTTGCCCTATATTTTCAAATACGAGTAGCGTAATATTACTCGAATACGCTTCGGCCACAATTCGAGACTCTGACATTGAATTAAATTGTTGAAAGGCTACGTAGCAGCCCACTTTATATTCTTGACGTACTGTAATGCCACGGTAGAGCACATCTACTTTTGGCTTAAATTTGGGAATTTTGCTTAAATTTTCAATGGCCAATTGAAGTAAGCACAAGAAACTTTTGAAGGGATACTGATCAATTTGTTTGCTGGTACGCAGGTTACGAGTAGCAGTGTTAAATATACCGTAGAACGGCGATTTTATGGGAATGTCGTGACTTGTGTACGTTATCAAGGCAATGTGATACTCGTCAGGGATATTTGCATCAACGCCTTCTAGTAGCACAGTTTTCTTTCTTTCAAAAATCTGCATTCCTTCTTCCCACACTTCTCGGTAGGAGGAGCTATTGTTTAATTCAACTTTGAGTAATTGTCGAAGGCTAGAAATATCCAAAGAAATTTTTCCAAATAGGTGGCGCAGGCGTTTGTTCACAATATCGACTGGTTCGATTGGAATTGTTGGTACCTTAATATTCAAATTTATGGAATTATAGCAAACGTAAACGTTACGCATTTGTTTGCAATCATTTCTAATTATATCAAATTTTATATACTTATGTTTGTGAACAACTTACATTACCATGCTCGAGTTTCTTATTTACGGCTGTCCTACTCTGCATATCTTCAATTCTTTCATTGTGCGGTGTAACCAACGACATTACCATGGATAACAGAAATGTTGTCGTGTACATACTCGCCGTTGCTGAGTGTTGCGTTGGTACAACCGGTAAAACTAAATTTGTTGCCACAATTTCCAAACTTCACTTTTTCACTACTCAATTTTAGTTCAAGTAAAGTACTCGATATATAATATCCAACGTGTTTGGCAAAACTGGACGACAAGATAATGCTGTACTCATTCTTGATTCGTAGATTCTGCTGGTTCTGTTAGAAAATACGAGAGTATGTTAAAAACTGAACGTGGAAATATCAACTTAACAAGTTTCTACTCTATTATATGTCTGCTTTACATTTCCACGTGGGGTGGGGATGGGTGTTATTGATATAAAGCTCATAACAGGTTT
>JAQFYP010002050.1:0-13614 GCA_034694865.1 Bilobella braunerae | reverse complement strand
TATATGGAAATTGAGTAATTGAATTTGGGCGTGGGTTTCGTAGGACGCAAAGGGTCCCAAGGATCCCTCAGAATTCACTTACTCCCCCTTTTACATTTAACTAATTTCCTATACATATTAATTGAGTGGATTTTGTATGCCTGATCTGTGGCGAAGGATCAGAGTAAAATTATCGTGCAAATTCAATTTTAGCTTGAATGTCAATTCTTGAGAAAAGAATGCCACTTTTCTGAATAGTGCAGGGAGATCCTGCGTGTTGTTATGCTCCAATTTTTGCCGAATTCTACCATAAATTAAATGAGTAAAAGAAATTATTTCGAGAGTCGAGATGTGAATGGTAACAAAATAAGACAATTTTATTGCTAATAATTATACGTAAAGCATGTTGACGAGTAAGCTAATGAGACAAGGCGTAATAAATAATTAAAGAATCACATTGAGTAATATTTCAATACTATTCTGTTCCTCACTCTTCATGAGCTTTTCGACTTTTGCGGGAAAAGGGTCAGGGTCAGTAATAGTAAATTACGCATCACAAATCAGAATACGTTGGTAAGTATTGATTTCTAAAATTAGAAACTAATGTTGACACGTATAAATTACAAAATAAAGTTAACTTGGAGTTAAGTACAGTATGAACGGGTCATTTGCAAAATCTATATTACAATAGCAAAAATGAAAAGTGTTGACGCACTTCGTGGTAGACGGGAAGGTTGCCAATCCACTTCCGAAAAGTTGTGACAACGATGCAAAAGATGACAATTATTCCTCCAATGATACTGAAATAAAAATAATAAGATTAGTATACTTGTATGCAAAACTAACTTTTAATCTTTTGATTTTAAATTAAAACTTTCTTAAAAACTCCTTCAAACTTCGAAGAACTTAATTTTCTAATTATTTTGACTCAAATCTTTGATTTAAAAAATACTAAAAGCAGAATAAACTTGGCTTGTTTTATGAATTCAGTGTCTTACCTATACGCGTCTGGAGCAATTTGAAGGAAGATGTATTCGAAAATAAAGCTGAAAATAACAGCAAAATTCATCAGCAGAGCGACAATACCGGCGCTTTCGAATTTGAGCCCAAGGGTCAAAAACGTTTGACCTAGAAAACTTGTAGCTCCTGAGGCAATCAGAAGCAAAATGTGTCGCAAATTATCACTTGGTAGAACAAAAACGCCATTTCTCAGCGACAAAAAGCCTGCCGCCACAATGCCACAGGACGCAAAGGATAGCGTTATCAGAGTCACATTTACGTGACGCAGTTTACGCATTACGATCATCACGAGTGTCGTAAGAATCATTCCACCAATTCCCGTGCCAGTACCAAGCTGTATAGTAAAACAGTAGAAAGTTAACGGATTTGTGAAAGTCATGTCATTTCGGATAAGTTGTAATTAATAAGTGTGCTTACAAGAATGTCCGAATCATAAGATCCTTGGCCCGTGAGCCAAGGTGGGCGAGTAATGATTCCAACTCCGAGTAAAGTAATTAGAGCCACAAGTACAGGCACTACACCGCAACTTTCACCCAGGAGAAAGTAGGCGAAAAAGGTCATGAAAACTGGCGAAGCAGAGGCAATTACCATTGCGTCGGACAAGTTCATGCAAGTAATGGAAAAAATGTACAGAATCCGTCCGCCACATCCAAGAACACCTCGAAGCTGAAAAATAAATTTGAATAAATAAATGACTAAATAAAATCAATAACTAAAAATAAGCGAGAGTCTAAAATAATTTCGAAATATAAAAGAAATTATAACAGAAATGGCAAAATGAGCTGTTTTAGATGCTTGATGATTTTCAATTTCATTATTCTTTTAAGTTTGCCTAAAGCCTTCCGCACCCTATTCTTCCTTTCATTTTGACCATCCGCTACACGGGAATGTCAAATTTACCTTTAAGTAAAAGCCAGTTGATGAAGCAATATCTTCTAACCTTGTTCTAATTTTAAGATAGATCTTTCAAAAATATTTAATTTAAAAAAAATTCAACTTACAAACAGGAGGAACAAATTCTTGAGGTGTGCGTTCCTCTCTTCGACCAAAGGCCTTGGCCAAAGTTTTCTTTTGGTAAACAGTTTCGTGTATAAAATGATACAGACTGAAATACAAAAGATTGTGGCAAATCTCCAGAAGCAGATGTTGTACGGATGAATGTCTTTCTCCAGTAGTTTCACTGTTATTCCAGAAAGTGACGAGAAGATCGTGTAGCACAGGACAAGAATTATGCCGAGGTACTGGACACAGCAACTGTCTGTCTTGATGCTGGAGCGCCTTCGGTGCATTCGAGTACTCCATCCGGCCTCACTCGGAAATCCACCGCTCCCTTCATCGTCCGAGTCATCTTCGTCACCCAGGCCGGAATTGACACTGATCGGAATTGCACCGTAGGATGTCGGCTGTCGGTACGGGGGAATGATGCTCTGCGACTTCTCTGCCTTTTCAGGTGCTTCATTATTGTTTGAATTCACTTCCGGTTTGTGTTTCTCGTTATGTGAAGATTTTTTCAAGTTGCTAGAGGGCAGTAGTGCTGCTGACGTGGAGGGGGAGGCAATTGCTGGCAATTGTGGCTCTGCGACATTTCCATGTCCGGTCTCATTTTCAACCCAAAAGGGTACTCCTGCGAGACGCATTTTATTCCCAGAATTTAAAGATTGCTTTGAATTTTCTAGTTCAAGATTGTTGTATTTAAGGATAAATGAAGTGTGAATGTATATTTCAATTTCTTCAATGCTTCAATTGTTTTAAATCATTGAGGGACCATTGGCCGAGTAAAAACTTGTTCACTGGAGTCCCGAGTCTTTTATAGGCGTTGACGCCCTCCAGAGCCTGTTTTCTGGGATGTCGTCAGTGATTTTCCAGCCTCCAAGGGGATCACTTGACCAAAATACAGAAGGATCCACCAAAAACGCACCAAGTTATTTAAGGAGCGCCTTCACTCACACTTATAGAAACAACACGCACAAGGGTTCGAGTATCTGACTGTGTTTAAGGATGGAAATTAACTGGAGCACTCAGCACTGCCGACGAAATTCTCCGCTTAACCTTTGGGTTTTAACTTGAAGTTATCAAGATTATCTGGCCAAAAGTTCTGTGAAGATGACGAAAAAAGGAACAGAATGGACCACGTCATGATCGAACCTTGCGATGAGACACCCTTTCTGGACATGACGATAGAGCAGTAATTCCCTTCATATGCCTATTTTCCGTATTCTTCAAGAGTTCACATGGATTTCCAACCTTTAACTCGGAATCTTTGACCTTAGCACAATCACAAATGCACCGACGAATCGTATTATAACTAACGAACTAACAGCACTTATACAAACTAAAGGAGCTTACTATCAAGACCATCATTTCAATTTTTATAAGCGCTGAGCCGTCCGTCAACTTTTTTTAAAATTTGAAAGGTCTTAATCTATCCAAATTCACTCCTGCTCTTTGACTCTTACGAAAATACTTTCCTGGTCGTGTGATGTGGCCTTAATTTTAAAAAATACAAATAAAAAAATCCGGTTTGTTCTAATTCAGGCCAGATTTGAAGTAAGGGCTTCCTATTTATTTTAAGCATCCTCAGAAGATTCATTGATGATACAATTCCAGTTTGGGCTAGATTGATCTCCATCGAAAATATTGACTACCTTCTATCTCTTCCTTGTTCAAATCCCAAATCGAGACAGATGTGCTCTTCTATTGTCATTACCAAAGATTTGATAAGAAATGAAGTTGTAAATTGTTGTTCTATTTTCTGTAGCCAAAGTCCAATGTTTGTTGTTGATTTGTATCCAAGACCAAGATAAAATATGGTGGTCAAATATTTGTGTCATGGGTAACTTCTTGACGTAATAAAGCTAAATGGAGCCATTCTATCATTCTATTATGACTACTTCCTTAGCATTTCAAGTACAAATCGTCAATTTGCTTTTCATTTGTACCATTCTTATGCAAATACAAAAAATGTACTACCAAATATTGGTTAAAAGGTTCAAGACTGGTGAGATGACGGAGATCGACTACTAGTATTTCCTATAGCGTTATTTTGTTTACAAAATGACGGAAGCACGTTAGGTCAAAGTTTACGTTTTTCGACTAACATCAAAGGAACAAACATAATTTTTGACACGGTAGTTTTAAGATTTTAGAATTGTCAGAATCGTCGGCCATTTTGTGTCTAGATTTCAATGGATACCTATTGGGTTGTCCTAAACAAGAGCTTTCACCTGTCCAAAAGTACTTAGGCTCACGTAGTGGTCCACTTTCTAACCAATCACTTTCTCCTCCCCACTTTCATAAATCAATTGTTTGTCCACTTTTTTCCCTGATACCAAAAATTGTATTGTTCCGTCAAAACCATTATCTCCTGATGACACGCAAACAGGGTTCCCAACTTCCCCATTTTTAACAAAATCGAAAAATTATATTCCTATTCCCGCATAGTTTTATAGAATTTACAGAACTTAAAGACTCATCGATCCTTTGTCTCTTTTAGCATTTTTATCATTAATTCCAATGTCAAAGTCAGGGTCAAAGAAATAGTCTGGTTTGAGCCGACCCTAATTAATGCAATCTAAGCAAAGAGGAGTTAGCGGCTTGGAAGATAAAATGTTGACTCCAGAAGTGCTGAAGTTTCATCCTGGAAATTTTCAATTCAAAGTCGCTCTCGAGTTCAAGGAATTGAATCAACTTTGAAAATATTTCCCAGGAAATAATTAAACTTGTTTTCCAGACATATTCTTAGTTTGTTAGCGTTGAGATGAACATTGATGGAATGATTTTAAGTGTAGTTGCTAGCGGAAGTTGATGTTCGTAAGGTTGTGGGGAAGATGAGAAGCTAAAGTGTGAAGATGAGAAGATGCGGGTAGATTGGTTGGCGAGTGATAATGGAAATCCCGGGAGATTTGAAGGAAGATGATGAAGTGGATCCCACTTCAAGTCCCATCCAATCCAATTTATCCCAATCATCACATCACATCATGTCCCTCACCACGCTTTCCAGCACGTCGCCAGCCGCCCACACGCACACAACTCTAAGTGCCACCACTCAACTTACAATGAAAACAAAACAAAAGACTCGTCATCATCAACATGCTACGCTACTACACTAGAAACTACTTTAAAAATCCAAACGATTCGTTATATAAAAAAATCGAAAAGTATTTTTGAAAAAACTAACACATTTCTTTTTATAAAGAATAAGTTTATTTTAGAATAACGGGTAGCTCTAAAAAAAAACTGCAAATATTTCTGGGTTTTGTTGTACGATCTTATTTTTAGCATTTACAACAAACTCTTTTCTTTTGCATTTAAAAAGCTCAGGGTTTTTTCAAGCGCCTTTTTTCAGTTGTAGCGACTTTTGAATGTAAATCTCGTATCCCCGCTTTCAATGGAAGCGAAGCCCTTGAGGCCCTTATCTTAACAGCTAGGATTTCCAGCGGCGTAATGTTTCAGAGCGTTGTTCGGTGTCAAGGGAATCTGCCTGAATTTCCATATTACTCGCTCCGACCCAAAATCCAGGAGCATTAGTAATCTAATGATCAGGAAAAATCGGAGCTTACCACTCTGACTCCCGCCTTCCATCGCTTTCACCCGGCAAAATTCAAAAGTGCGGAATCTGAGACTGGAAGAGCTCACGACCCATCGGGACCCTTCCCTTCCAGTGCTCCAAAGTCATCTTGATTAAAAATCTTTATGGCCTGCCCAGGATTACCATTACTACGCCACTTCATTCCTATTTTTCACTTTTAGCACAGACACAAATTGCTTACGTAATTGGAACTTCCGATGATCACTTTCCCCGATTCTCCTAATGAATGGCGGCAGTGCATTCTTTCTCCCGCAAGAATTCAAAATTAGTTCCACGAATACAAAGCCCGCTGCTAGTCCGGGATGTAGTAATTAGGAATGATCTCGGATTAAAACCGCGGAAGGCCAAAAGGGGACATTTACGGTTGGTTCTTGTCTCGTTGATTGATTGGTTTTGGAGTGTGCCTTCTCCTTGGCGCAAGCGTCAATTTCGACTTTAATAAAATCATGGCAACAATAGAACCGAGCTTGGTGTCCCATTGTTCATGTTTTCGATTTCCAATTATGATTTTGGATGCGCGTAAATTATTTTGTAAATGCACAAGACTAGGTGTCGAGGGATGATTGATTGGAATACTTCAAATTCAAAATACAAGTATTAGTGAAAATAAAAAGAAATAAAAAATCGTTGCTATTCATGTGCGGTTGGAATAAAGAGCACGTTTTGAAATTCATCGGCAATTGGTTAAAAAGAAGTTTGATTGTTTATTTTTTAAACAGTGTTTTCAGAATATCGAAGTCGTTTACTTCCAAAGCATGTGATTACTTAACAACAATTTTTAAGAAACTGGTACACAATAAAAAGAAATTTTTGTTGCTCTCTAGAGCCGGTATATAACATGTAGAATTATTTGTTTCTACATATTATATCTTTTTATTAATGCAACGAGAGATAGTTAAATGTGCTTTTAAGTGCAAGTGTGACCGTTTAAAGTGACTGTTGGCTTCATGGACGATGAACGCGTCTCACCTGCCGCATCATCCCAGATTTCTGTTGTTGCAGATCATGATTGGGAGACAGGTGCCGTGGCGTGGTGCTCGTGTGCATCATGACAATAGAAAATCTCCAATTTATGCAGAAACGGAAGTCATTCAAGGGCAACTTTCTACGTATTTCATTCAAGCATCCATTTTTCCAAAACGGGAAATGCGCCTGACCTTGGTCGACCTGTAGCTCCAGTGGCATATCCATATGAGGTTCCGTGAGCGTTAAGCAGGCAGTGAAGCAGAGCGAGCGGCTGCAGCAGAAGGCAATGAGCCAGATCCAAACAAAACGCTGAAATGATAAGAAGCGATTCCATCGAGTCACTTTCTATTGTTCTTCCAATTTCCTCTCCTTCTCCCACAATTTTCAATGAACGACCCATGCACTTCCTTTCATATTTCCCATCTCATTTGAATGAATAGAAAGCAGCTTTCCGGTTTCCCCGGAGTCAGCAGAGGTCACCAACCGCATGACGAAGCGCTCCGAGTTTTTAAAATGTGGCCAAAACATGCTCCATTTCTAAATTCTAACCGGAAATTTCTCCGAAATTCTTCTAAAATGTTAATGTAATAACTTATAACTGTTACTTATTTTGAAAAGCGCAAGAATACGTGTTTCACTTTGGTGAAAGCTTCTTACTAAAAAGTTGAGCTTTCCTAGAGAAAGTTGCGTTTCCATTGTCCACTTCAATTTGTTTCCACTTGGGAAAGTAGAAGCGAAAGGCACAAGCATGGGCACTTGATGGGATTTGGATTGTAAAGGCTTTCTAAGTTGGGATCGCGAGTCACCGGAAAAATCAAATTGGAATCCACATCTTTTCCGCCAAGCCACCTTCCCTAATGGAAAGCCCACCCTCGCCCATGTCAACGTAATGTATCCTGACGCTCCGCTTTCTCCCTGGACAATAAAATATTGTTCACTTTGTGGCTCCATTGATCAAGGCACTTGTCCATGGTAGTTGCACATTAATAGCTTCATTCGCTGGCCAGAATTCCGTGGGATCGTTCCGGGCTGCATTCCAAAGTTTCCAGAATAAATTTATAGTTTCATGGAAAGTGGACTATTATTAACGCTAAACTTATTACCAATTTGTCTAAAGAGTCCACCTGGAGTGAAAGTCTGACCTAAAGTTGTTTTTTTTTTTAGATTTGTACTTTTGGAATTATTTTAATCCAACTAGACAATTTACTGCATACAATTTACAAGAAGAATTTGCCACAAAAACTAATATTTTTAATAACTTGTTATTCCACAGTTTGGCACTAGTTTGAAAACGAACAAAATATAAAAGCTCACTAAAAGAATATCGGCACTAAATGTTAAAACTTTAGTTTTGGTTAAAGTTGATATTTCGAGGTTTACTTTCATTTAAAATTAATACAAAGCTATCGGTTGACAAAAATTGATTGAAACTCCAAGTCGAAGACTTCGGCGTGTATGCATTCGTGTGCATAAAGTTTAAAAAACATCTGCAACATCCAAGAATTTTTTGTTACATAGGGAATTACGTATTCATGAGATCATAAACTAAAGTGAGCATCTCGAATCGGTTTATTGGTGATAATCCGAGAACATTAGAGACTCGACGAGTTTCAAAATCCACAAAAGAAAGCACTTCAGGCTTTCTCTTTCCTTTCTTCTGATCTGCAGTGAGAGTTCATAATTCTTTTTAGAACCCAGAGACTCAAAAATCTAGTAGCATAAGCTTAATAACATTATTCAAATTTCCTTCCGTTATGAAAAAAAATAACCCCAAATCCCTTCAGCATTTTCCTTTAAAATATTTCCGTCACTTTCCTCCTTTCCCTGTCAGTCACGTTGGTTTCGACAATGCTTTAGTCTAAAATGAGATTTCCACAGTTTAAAGCCGCATTGGAATCCACAGGGGAAAGTTTATACCACCAGCCACAAAAAGAGAAAACTTGTTAAACAGGATCTGATTCTGCATTTTGCGCACTTTCCCTCTATCCGAGTGTAAGCTTTCTCCTTTACATTTCTACTTTCTTTTTTACAGAAAGCATCGGGAAGAAAAAAACCAGGAAATTCCTTTTCTCAGAGAATAGGAAAAGTGAAAGTGGAAAAGTCTGGATTTCATTTCAAATTCTTTTCTCGACTTGGCAATTTGCTACTTTAGAGATTTTTTTTCTTACGAAAGTCTCGAGGGAGAAAGAGACTCACAATTCCCCTTCTTCCCTTGAAAAAAAAAAGAGATTCAGTTGGAAATGAAATGGAAACTCAATATTTTCTTTTATTTTCTTTCTTTTTGTGTAGGGTAGAGGCATCTTTAGTCATAAGAGTGATCATAATCATTATTGACTTCCTTGAGTAAGTGTGAAAGGCACTTCAGCCTTATTTGAATGGCTCGAGAATGAAGAGAAAGTGAAATAGTTGGTTGATAGGCAGAAATTCCAAGGCCCATTAAACTTATCGCATTCTCCTCCTTTCTTTCCTCAACCATAAAGATAAACGAATAGAAAGAATGCGTAGGCCCAATTCAACATTACATTTCCATTTCGCTCATTGCCAAGTCCCACGACTTGGCGTTGCTCTTTTCAATTCGTGGGAATTCAAATACAAGATGTAAGTCTTTTCAAATTGAAGGAATTGAGAATTGGGGAAAATCAAACACAAAATTTAGACCATGGCTAATCCATTAGCAAGGATCATTAGTAGCCTCAAGAGAAAAGGTTTTAATTTTTTTTTTCGACTTGGGGTCAACTTTCTGCTTCAGTGGGGAAAGATTAAAAGAATTTCTGTGTTTATTTACTATTTCCTTTTTTGGTTCTAATGGAAAAGGTCAAAATTTAGAATTGGGAAGATGAAACTGGCGAGCGTAACCGTTTAGTTTGAATGTAAATGGCAAAAAGTGGTTCAAATGCCCCCAAAAGTGGAACCATTAATCACGGCGATATCTGTCCAAAGTGTCCATTATAAATGCTTGAGATTTTGACTAGGGATGAAAGAGGCTGAGACATGTCAGATCTACCCCATTTCAAATTTGTTTCTTAATCATGGGGTGGATTCGTTATGTTCATAAGGGTGCGGAGCCTTTACAAAGAAGCAGAGGGTGCTTTGAGTCAAATTCTAAAGAAAGATTACTTTATTTGAAGTTTAGCAGAGATCTAAATTGATCTCATATTATATTTCGGGATATGATTTATCTGGCCGTTTAGATGCTCTCAAATAGCAAAGTTCATCATTAGTCAAGCTTTAGAGAAGGTCTATTGTTGTCAACCTGCTACAAAACTACTTACGAGGGCCTTTAATTTCAAAACTTTCTGGACACTGCTTAAAGTAGTTACGAAATGTCCATCCACTGAATATGGTTTACTCAGATTTGAAAACTACTAACAGTCCCGTTAACTTAATTAGCAGTAGTTGAGTTTTAAAATTAATTCAGAAGGAGAATATCATTTTCTTTGGAGGATAGGAATTTTAGAACGCTTGTTAGGAGCTGCCATCTATGTATTCCCACAACATACCAAAATTATTAACCGCTCTTTTTAAATGTAAACATGCATACCACGTGACAGGTAAAACAAAATCGGATGGTCCTTTCAAAGATACAGGCACTTCACTTGTCTTTTCTCACTTCTTCCTGCTGAAGAAACAGATGATTTTATTTGTTAATTAATTTATATAAAAGATTTATAGACAGGTTATAGTTGTTCGGTTTAGTAACTTTAACTACTGAAGATGCGTATAGAAAAGTGCTACTTCTGCTCCTCCAATGTTTTCCCTGGCCATGGAGTTCAATTTGTACGGAACGATTGTAAAGTAAGTCTTAGATTTTACGAAATATTTAAAAGAAGTAGCGTAATCAATTCATTTAGTGCAGAAATAAACATTGGGCTCGTTTCAGATTTTCAGATTCTGTAAATCCAAATGTCACGCCGCTTTCAAGAAGAAGAAGAACCCGAGGAAAGTGCGCTGGACAAAGGCTTTCAGGAAGGCGTCTGGCAAAGAATTGGCAGTTGATCCGTCATACGAGTTTGAAAAGAGGAGAAACGTTCCTGTTAAGTACGACAGAGAATTGTGGACAAAGACAGGTCAGCGAAATTAAATTTTAGATCTTTTCCCCGATCATCCCTAATCCATGGTGAAGTTGCTGGCTGAGTTCTTCATCTTCATGCAGTGTAAATGTCATGGCCTTTCGCCTATCAGTCGATTAATGAAACATATGCTGATTGAGCTTTTTCTTTGTTGGTGTTATGTACTGCCAAGCTACTAACTACCACAAATCAAATCACATCAACTTGAAACTTTGTTGCTAAATATTTCACCTGTCAAGTACAAGTACAAAATGATGCATGCAGATCGCAATTGCTTTTGTTTCACATATCTAAAGACCAATACGTATACTCACGCCCATCTAAACATTCATTGTGTTGTTTTTAAACTTATGTAGTTGATACAATGAAGAAAGTCGAGGAAATAAGACAGAGACGAAGTGCCAAACACATTATGCATCGTCTCAACAAGGCTAAAGTGCTGGAGAAAGAGAAGGATATCAAAGAAGTACAGAGAAATCTTCCGCTTATACGATCCCCAGCAGCTGGCCTCCTCCAGAAGTCTCAAGAAGAGAGGCAGGTCGAAGAAATTCACGAATCAGACGACGAGGATATGCAGATTGCCGAAGAGGTTTAAACCTACATTGTTATTTTGTAATTCCAAATGTCACCATATTGAACTCCGTTTTGCTAAATAAGTTCCACTTTCATTTCTTTTTCACGCATTTCTTCTTGTATTAAAAAGTTACTTTGCGAATTTGTCATTACAAAAGCATGTACCAAACTTACTTAAAAGGCTACGCGGTGTCTTCACCATTTCCAAACAAAGCTGGCAGTTCTAGAGATAGCTTCTTGCAGGTCCACGAAAACGTGGTATGCGGCGGGGCGGTGAGGTACAAATGTTTTCCATTTCTTTGGAAGTTACTTAAAGTTAATGTATTAAGATGGGCATGAAGCGGTATCACCAAACTGTCTTGCGCCGTACGTAGTCGTAAGGACGAGATCACTTCTTTTGCTAGTGCCTGCAATAATGATTAGGTAGATTTGATTCTAATAAAATTATACTTTTATCGCACAGAAAACTGCTGCTAAGGGTTTATATGTCTAAATTTCGACTTACTTGATGGCCAACTCCAATGCGTGTCATTGCAGGCGGAACAGCAACCATTACTCCGCCCACTTTGCCAACCCTTGAATGGTAAAGATGATCACCAAGGATAGGGGCAACAATGTTAGCGTAGTAGACACGAAGGAAATTGTTGGAAACGCTATTAGTGTCAATTTGACTGAGGCAGACGTTCAGTTTTCTATTTGTTGCAAGAAGTGTCAAATCCAATGAAACAGGATTAATGTTGCTAGTTACATCCCGAGCCTTCTTCCGTGAAAATTCTCGCAGGATAATTGGCTAATAAAAATATATGCTCATGCCTTGAATTAAACAAAATCAGTCCTTCAAAAACTACTACTAAATTAATGAATACTAATTACGTGGGCCACTTTTGTTTCTGGATGCTCAGCAAGCGTTATTGCCACTTGTTCCGTCAGTGTTCCCGAGTTCAGAAACTTGTGACTAATATTCGTTGATACGATATAGAAGGAAAACGTTTTTACGCAACGCGGCTTATTCATTTTCAGTGACTTTCGAATTCTTTCTGCAACCTTTTCGCTTGTACCAAAAACAGCGATACCTGAATTGAACCTAAAGTCCATGCAAAAAAAAATATATTTCATAAATAATTATTAATTTTATTTGTAAAAAAAAATTATTTCAAGATTTACTTTTCGACGCTTTTTTGCAATTGAAGGTTAGGTTCTTGCAGTTTTGTTCGCAATAGTGGCATTACATCTTCCAGAGTATAAGCGCAAGCACCAGTACCTCGAATATGGTGCAAAGGGTTAGAATCGGGACTTAATATTGGCACTTCCTTACCAGATCGTTTCAATAATTCAATATTATCTTCCTTAGCTTGAAATACGTTACGAACACCAACCCCGAACGGTTTGTTTATTGCAACCACGCCATCTACGATTGAGAGGTTTTTCAAAGTTAATACTTTCATCCTGCCGAATAAATAATGCCGAGATCAGCATCTCGAATCGACGATTCCATGATTTCAGTCTTTAGTGATTCGTTATTTGTATGAATATGTATTCTGTCAACTATAAACAAGCTGTTTATGGAAAGGAGGAATAGGTTGATGCCAAGTTACCCGAATGGTGAACAACATGGTTGCATAAGAACCCTGCTAGTTCTTCTTTCGACTTCCAAGGAAATAAACGTCGATATAAATGTGAATTGAGCCTCATTTCCCTATCTTCCTCTGCCTCGTTCGATTTGTCATAGTTATACTCCTCCTTACGACGCCAGCCGATGACGCGCTGTGTCACTTCCTCCAAATTGATTTTGTCGTGTCGCTTCTCGTGTTTATGGGCGGAGTCATCGTGAATCGTAGGCCTGGAATTTTCGGCTGCCTCTGGAGCTACTGCTGTCCGAGTGAATCGTGTCCGGTAATGAAAAGACGTTTCGGTTAACCGGCACTTCTGGATTCTCACGAACAAGCATTTCCCAGCATGTGCTGAGTAGTTAGGGAAACTAGACATGAACATGACAATGATCTAACCCGTGTTGCATTCGTGTCCACACTAATAAAAAAATCACTTTCAATTTCAAACAAGTCGATAATGGTAAACGAAGCAGTTTGATAACTTACAGACTTGCTGGAATTTAAAGCTGGAAAACCTATACAATTAAAATAAATCAAACATCTGATTCTACAATTGAATTAACGGACTAAACACCGAGTACAAACAATTTTAAAATGAATCTCGAAAATCTTGATTAATTGATCTTGATTGATTCAACATTCGAATCAAGCGATGTGTTGTGTTTGTGTAATTTAATCAAACTGTAAACTGTAGTGTCTGGTCAAGTGTAATTCCGCAATTGTCTTCGGAGAACTTGAACGTTTCCCGCCGTATGTTCTGTGCAAATAGCTTTGAAACGCTTCATTTTAATTACACTAATTGCTCTCA
>JAQFYP010002049.1:0-13616 GCA_034694865.1 Bilobella braunerae | reverse complement strand
ATTATTAATTTCACTTAACTGGTTACTTCACAATGAAGAATAGTACCAGATTCGTATCTCTGTATATTACCTTTTTCGGCTAAGGGGTTAAGCATGGATTTTTATGAATTATGGGGCCCATCAAAGCAATATACAGTTACCATTTTTTTAATTTCCTGCTCAAATCTCTCTGATCTGAGGGTGATGATGCTGTAGATCTGTTTTGATCTGGACCTTTTCTTCTCTTCGTTGTAAGGGTAACATATATCGATTATTAGCCATTTAAGTGGCATCAGCTTAGGCTCCAGGAAGAGGGTTCCAGGATAAGTGGAGTCAGTTTTATGGACAAATCTTTCATCCTCCAAAGAAAATATCTCCTAGCAACCGCCGCCACTTTCGTCCATCTTCACTTTTTAAGCGTTCTTCCGTTGCCAGGCAACAGAGCGTCCCTTCCTTACCTCCCTCTCCTTCACATTTTACTACCCAAAAGCTTAACCTCTCACACATCGTAGGCTTGTTGGTGTTTTGAATACTTAACTTTTTCAAATACCTCAATGTAACCCCTGTACCATCGAAATATTATTTTAAAAAATATTCAAAAGTATTTCTTTGTGCAAAATTACCCTACAACATATACTTCATAAAAATTCAAAGTTTTTGTAAATTTAAAAATTTACTTCACCATACTTCGAATTTAATTAAAGTTTTATGATTAGACTCGAAGAGTATGCAGCACTGCTTGTTATGTCCAGATGAGTCTTAGAAAAATCATTTATTACTTCAAAAGTGGGTTCTTTTTTTAAAGCTTAGGGTTATGGATATCTTTATGTTTTAATTGTTGAACCATGTACTTTCTAAGAGGAGGAGTGATAGGAGTGCCTTGATAATTTCAACTGTTTCGAATTGACACAGTGACAGTTTTAATTAAAATTAATATTATTGGTTTTATGTAAGGCTGAGCAGTGCAGCGGCGTTCGTAGCTTTTATCGAGCGAATTTGTGTTTCAGAAGGAAGACCCATGCGTGTTCCCTGGCTCCCAAAAAAAAGACGCCTGTGTTTGGCAAGTATTGCGTGCCACGAAGGAGTGGTGAAAATTCGTTGGAGTCAGTTCTCTTTCACTGCCTCGATTCCAAGCATCTCTCCAAAGCAACTCCTTCCACCAAAAACCCACTTCCGCCAACTGCCGAACTACATCCACCCAAATTCGCAAGAGTCCGACTACTTTGCCAAAAAAAATATTCCACCTTTCCATAAACTTTTTTCTTTTTAATTCTCAGGAGGGTGGGGCCGGTCACTCAATAAAATTTTTGCAAAATTCATCTGCAAAAAAATTCATTCTCTGAGAGGGACTAAGCTTTTCGTTTCGTTAAGTGAAGCCAGAGCAACTCTTAATTAACGCCCTCCCTTCCACTCACTCCGTTTCTTGGCCTCTTCAAAACCGGTTTAAATCTCTATTTGTTAAATTGTGACTAATAAACATCAGTTCAAACACAGACGAGATTGTGTGTGATTCTGCAAAACTCGAAATAGATCCCTGCGCGGCAGTCAAGAGGACACTTGGAACTTGGTCAATTTGCTCATCCTGCCAAATGTGGTAGGGCTGAAGTGAAATTAGCCACAAATTGGAGTAAATTTGACCAGATTTGCAAAAATGTGTTCTCAAGGCCAGTCGCGGCGGCCATGCCTCATAGTCACTGCCCTTGGGATGGTCGTGAGCTGTCTCCTGATGCCGCAGGCGGGAGCGGCCACGGCCGCCGTGGATTTGGATGAATTCCGCCGGCAGAACTCGGACTTGACAGAGGTAATTAGCGCTAGCGATTTAGCACGTCTTTAAGTGTCTTAGCATTTTTGACAAAAACTGTTCTTCGGCGCATGAGTCATTATATCGCACCCATTAGTCCACTTCCTTTGCAAAGAGCCCAACTGACGACGCTTTTAATTCATAGGCAACGGAACAACTCATCTCGTGATGAAATGAATTTAGAGAATTGTTCCTATGATTATTTAATAGTGGTCTAATGAGCCTCTCTCCGAGGCTTTCGAATGTGTCAAAATATCTTCAAGGAAGATTCAGAATATGACGGAGCTAGAGCCTTTGGGCTTTAGAAGAAAGTTCCGCTTCACGGTCGTTGAGAATTAAGAGCGCACTTTGAAAGAGCGACGCCGCGGCGGCGTTCTTTATTTTTCTTCTAACCAAAACTTTCCAATAGATGATTGTGAAAAGTGATCATTGTTTTAGCAGTGGCTCATTGACTAGATTGCCTTAATCAGATCCCATTTGAGAAAACTGGTGTAGAATAAGGCTCTGGAGCCTTGACCACCAAGAGCGATTCCCAGAGAATCATTCTGCGGCTGAGTCACTGGACACTTAAAGTACCCTTTATTTGTCAGTAGCGGTGGCGGAAGGCTCATTTCAAAGCGAAACGACGCTGTCATTCTCCTGCTTACATAAACCCACTACGAGGATTTTTACACCTGCAAGGTGGGAAACATTTCGGAAGCGTTTCAAATTAAATAAAAAAAACTTGGAAAATATCACCCCTTGCGTTCAGTTCCAAATTTCATGCAATGAATTATAAATTTATAATAGTTTTTATAAGGCCAATTAAAGGCACCAAGTTCTAGTTTATTTTATTTAGCAGAATCTTCTGGAATTGGTTTGAATGCGTTTCGTAAATCATTCAGTATAATTTGCAACGAGCTTAGTTCATTATGACTATCGCTCTCAAGAGGAATAGGATAGGAATTGGAAAAGTACCTAATTTCCGTTCTTTTGATGTTTTTTTTTTCTGTTGGAATGGAAGGAAATTTTAGTCAATAAATCGGAGGAGGGTTGACTTTGAATTTTCTTATTTTTAATTTTCTTAAAAGTCACGTCATGGCATTTCATTTATACCATTCTGTGCGTCCCCTTCATAAAGAGTACTTTCCATTGTCTTGCCCCTTAAAGGATCCTTTGGAGGCAGATTAGTTACTGAGGCAGAACCAACTTCCCTTTCTTCTCCAGTTTCCCCTCTTGCGGCAATTCAGGCCTCTCCAGCATCACTTTCTGGAGGATGATTCATTCCAGGACGCTCAGATTCAACAACGCAAGTTGTTGAAAGATTTGATTCAGGAACACAAAGGAAAAGACAAGGAGCCTGATTTAAGGTTTCACGGCTCTTTTTAATACCCAAAAAACACTTTTCTACTGAGCACCTTAACATTCTTTTGATATTTACGGCTAAGTTTTCCGTATTAAAAAAAAATCTCATAAAGCTTTCAATATTAAACTGAAAATCAGCAAAACATTTTACGCCCCTTTACCCACACTGCTCATTTCACATTAATTTCAAAGAATCTTGTGTCGAGGGCTCATTTTAACAAGGGAAAATTTTTAAGAGCTTTGACTAGAGATTAGAGATTTTGTAGGAACTTAATTGCAAAATTATCTTTGAGTGCATGGCGGATTTGGCCAAAGCCAAGCCTAAAAATTTTCACGAGAATGATGAGCATCAATTTTATATAAATTGCTTTATTTAATTTAAAGTGTTTACAGAGTTAATTTTTGAAGCTTTTTTACGGGGTCGATTGGCTGTATTACCTTTCTCCCTTCAATTACAGTCCTCCGTCGCTGAATTTTGTTTGAAGCCGAAGCCAATTAAGCGTAGAACTTAAAAGAGTGGTGATTGCTTGATTTTTAGGGGAGATTGGACTTATTTCACAACTTAAGGGCTCACTCTGCGTGTTCTCGTCGTTTTTCATCACCGGCGATGAGAACGCAAGGGATAATGTAATAATGACGGGTTTCCTTCAATTTTATCCATCGATGTAGGATCACGTCGCTGCATGCGAGGAGACAATGCCAAAGTCTTACCATTTTCACAAGAAGACTTTCTGTGTCAACAAATGACAATAATTTCATGATTGTTGTCAATTCTGGTCCAGTGCATGGTGGTCTCCAGTATAACAAAAAAAAATTTTTTTTTAAAGTGTACAAAAGATTTTCTTCCAAGATCCTTTAAAATTTTTATGTCTGCGTGGTAAGATTCACTTTCTAGAATTATCTGCTCCAATTTTGTTTTTAAATTTCCATCCATCTCCTCTAGTCAAAAATTATAGGTTGAATCTCTCGCCTAAATTTTCCCTCTCGCATAATTTCATTAATAGTTTCTTCTCAGGCTATCATTTCCTAGATTTAAGCGTTTTTAATCTCGACACCGGAAGTGGGAATTCCCGACAATTACACTTTGACACCGGACTTTTTAAGTGTTTCCAACTAATTACAAAATGTAAAGAGAGTAAAGCCCGGCCTCCACCGCGTGTTGCAAACACCATGTTTGAAGCATTTTTGTTTGAAGCATATGTTTCAAACATTGTTAACCTCCACCTGATAACCGGCTACCGGCAGTTTTAAACGAAAATGTTCGAAACCCAACTGCTTGAAGCAAAACCGCACCAAACCTCTGGTGGAGCTTAGATGAACAGCTAAGCTCTATTTCAGATAGGTTGAACTATCTGTAAATGGTGTTAATTGCACGGGACGTCCCAATTAAATGTTGATTTTGGCTTGCATGTGAATCGGTAAGAGATTTAGATGAGGTCAAGCAAAGTTAGGTTGAACTTACTCAAGTATTGCATTATAAGATGCTCATTGTAGTGTTAATTAGTTAAGCTTTACGTGATTTACGGCGTAAAGAGTCATTTACCAATTTAAAAGCGTTCCAATAATAGGAAACGGAAGTTGAAATTTGATTGAATCAGCAGGTGATTCGATTTCTGTTTGCAACATGAGACTTGTGGTATACACCGTGTATACTGCACCTTTTTGGTTTGCAACATGAGTTTGAAGCACTTTTGTTTCAAACACGGAGTGCAGTGGAGGTTATGTTTGGAACGAAGGGGCCTCCAAACACAAAAGTTTGAAACATCGTGTTTGCAACCGGTGGAGGTTGAGAGTTGGTGTTTCAAACGAAAATGTTTCCAACATTTCTGTTTGCAACACGCGGTGGAGGCCGGGCTTAAGGGCCTTCAATTTATTTTTCTTCTGCCTACCTACGCTCCAGACGTTTCAATTCGAAACTCTCTGTTGTTTCATTTCCTCTGTAAACTTTTAGTTTGTTCTGACTGTTTCCCTTTAGTTTTCCTTTTACAACGAAAGCGCAGCGGAGCGCAAAGAACAACTTCTGTCCACGCCCTTGAACTTAAGTTTCAATTTTAGAATGACAAGTCGAAGCTGGAGTCGAAAAGCATTTTGTACAGTACACACAAGTAGTAAATAAAGCAGTACTTTATTAAAAATTAAGTATCGAATTCCCACCATTCAGCATCCTTGGTGGCCATCAGTATTTATACTTTCCGTTTCGACCACGAGAGTTTCAATTCAGAATTAAATGGTAAACGGACCTCTCATCAAAATCCATGTTCAAATGACATTGGCTCGACTCCGCAAGGCACTTCATTTCTAAATGATGTCACACAACTGCTTTGAAAAATTGGACCCAGTTGGCAGGCATTAGATTCTGCACCAATGAAAATCAGTAGCAGCATTTTTCATGCTCATGTTCTGAGTTACTACCACTAAATGTCACTCAAACATCACTTAACATAAACTACAGGGTGTCCACTGCGAATACTCGGGGTAAAAGTTCAAAATCAAAACGACTCGTTTTTTCCGGAGGTGCCTGGGCTGCAGAAATTTAATGATTTGGATTTCTTACAAGTACTGATGCTTAATAGACTCCGAAATTAATTAATGACTTTATAGCTGAAAATGAGTCGTTTGGTGGTTGGTGAATCCTGAATGATGCTCATTGGTTTTGTAACTTGTTTTAAGATTTCACTATATTATTGAAAAAAAAAATAATCACGTGAGTTTTTTTTTCTGAAACCATTTTTCAAAAGTGAGTTCATAACCCGTTAACTTTTGAAGGGACCCTTTTCTTTGATGTGACTCCTTGAGTCCTAAGCGAGTGTGACGAAGGGTGCTTCAAGGCCTCCAATAATTGTAAAGACGTGCACAAAGACCACTTTTTCTTTATTTGAAATGAAAGATGAAGCGGTCCATTATTGATGGGATGCTGCAGATGCAGAAATCTTCGACTCAATCCCTTTAAGAGCAATTGTTGAAAGGACGGTTGGTTATTTTCCAAATTTCTTTCTGCTTCCATAATCATATTCACATCGTAAATCTACTTTCAAACTTATGAGCAAAATGAATCGAGGGCGACGATAAAGGTAGTAAAATTTCACTTTAGAAGTGATGTACCATATCCAACCCTATCTGCATCTCTCAGGATAAGTCCGAGTTACAATTTTTTTTAGAAATCTTGGTTGAAGTGGAGGCTCAGAAAAGTATTTTTAGTCCAGGTAACCTAGTTACCCGCATTTTGGCAACCGAATTACTTCGTGAATGCTTTTCCGATGAGTCTCGGAAGTCACGAGCTTTTACAGCATTTGAACCCTAAAGAGTCCACATTCCGTCCGATTAAAAAAATTCCAATGTCATCGAAAGCGTCAACATTGAACATGAGCTTGTATAATAAAAAGCTGCAAAATGATAATTTTCAACATCATTGACCTCGATCTAAGAACGGGCTTGTTTGGCTATTTTTTCAAGAGCGATTTAGGACAGTTTCAGATTGTTCTCTTCACCTGCAAATTGTAGTAAATAATTCTTCCGAGGCGGAAGTTTCACTTTGGAAACTACTTCCTTTTTCAGTCATCACTCAGACTACTTTTTTTTTGGTGAGACGAGCAGAACGGAAGAAGGATCCTGAATTAGATTCAATTGCTTTTTTTACAATGAAAAGGAGTCGAGGGCTGGGCAGATGTTGGTGAGATGCCTTTCCTTCCCATGCAGTTTAACAATAGGCCACTTTTTAGTTAAAAAAATGTGCATCATTTAGCTAAGCATCAACTTCTAGAAAAAAAAAATATCAAAGTATAAAGGGAGAAAGGGAAATTATCCGTTTTACCCCTCCCTTCATTAAGGACAAGATTCTCCCGGATTCCATTCTTCTTTCTGTATCATCTCCTCTTCATCTTCATCATTTTTTTATCCCAGTACTTTACCGCTTCCAGTTCCTTTTCGGCTTTTGTTACTAAATATTCCAAATCAAAAGCTTTCATCAAACCGAAGAGGATTTCGGCGGCTTTTTTTTTCCATTTTGCCGGGCTCTAATTCCACTTAGCTTTGAAGTAGGCTTAAAATAGCGTCCAATGAGATGACAAAAATTAGAATTAGGATGAGTGATATACTGTCGAGCCTCTGTTCAAATGAGCCCACGAGGACTTACTGTAGCCTTGCCAGAAAATCCAGCAGAGGTTCGTGTCACATTACGAAAGCGCTCGTTATTTTCCGGAGACTTATGTATACTTTTGGATTGGAACGTAAAGGGCACTAAAAGAAAGTGCTGGGAAAGGGCAAGGAGCACGAACAGGCAAGACGAGACAATTTATTGATTTTCCTCTACAAAGTCTCAAACTTTCTCCACTTTCTCCACCGCTAAATTCTCGTCTGTTCCGAGGCAAATCATTTGCTACAGCCGTTGTTGAACTCACAGGCAGACTTGCATGCATTGGACTTATGTTAACAGGCACTGCAACAGACTCTCGGGACGACGTTTTGAGGCCAACGAATTAGTTTTCAATTGAATTAAGCCTTTTCGTAGAGATGAACCTAGCATTTATCTCCTAATGGAACAGTGACAAGAGACAAGGAAGGCGACCAGAGATCTTTCGTTGAATTTACAGTGGTATTATAAATAGAATCAAAAAATTTCTGCAAAAACTGGAGGGCTCTTCAAAATATTTAAATTAATCGCTTCCATTGAATAATTGAGTTAGGTTTTTTGTTTACACTTTTTCACAGGAAAATTCTTTTCAGGAATAAAGAATCAGTCATTATGAACTTGGCTTCTATCCTGGTATTTTTTAAGTGTTCAATGCCCCGTTGCGTGATACTATGTTGTTAAGTTTTGTAAAAGCTAACGCAACCTCTCATCAAGAAGTCTTAGAATTCGTCTGTTTTATTCTAAATTGGTTGAATAAAGTCAGTACCTGAATTAACACAATGTTGGCGAACGTAAATTTAAAATGAGTCTTTCGCTTTCATGGAAGACTGGAATCGTTGGGAAGCGTCAATGCACTCGACTGATTTCGTTGTCCTGTCCTGGACACCGGATGTGTCACTTTTTGTATTAATAAATACGACCATCTCCCGCACAAACATAACAATGCCTTTCCTCCGCCTTGATAGAAAGCATAATTGAATGAGCGTTTTCAGGACTACAACAATAAATGAGCATTGAATGCTTCAATGAAATGGAAAAGGGAAAACAGTCGCCAAAGGAAGTGACAGATGAACTTCAACAATGTGACCCTAGGACATTGACTTTCAGTTATTGTACCCTTCCTGGGTGACATGCAGATGCACTTTTCTGATGTGAGCTTTGTCTCCCAGGGCGACGACATCTCTGACTCATCTTCCGTAACCTGACACTTTCTCCTGGGCCTCAAACCTTTTTCCTTATTAAGGGCCACGGTCCTTTAATTCCCACTGGAAATTGACTTCCCTTTCCCCACGAAGCGTTCCACGGTCCTTCATGCCACTTTACCTTAAAAAAAGATCTATTATTGAATTTTAACTCAAAGTAGGATCAATTTCAATAATTTTTGAGTTCCACTGCCCTGAACGGTGTTCAGAAGTTGACGATTTCCTGGATCGCATGTCAGGGCCAATTCTAATCCACTTTAGGGTCACACTCCCTGCTTTTCCCTTCGACCCATTAATTTTCTGTGCAGGGATGGATTAAACAAACGATTTTTTTTTAAATTGGGTTTACTTTAGATGTTCCCAATTAAATGTACTGGAACAATTAAAGTGAGAAACGCAGCTCCAGGCGGAAGCATCCGGCAGTTTGAAAACAATTGCTACTAATCCATGTGATCTGCCCTTGGTAAACATGGCCACAAGCAATGTATTTCGTCCCAGTAGATTTTGAGGGTTGAAAAGTTGTTGAGCCTGTCAAAACAGGGTATCTTCCCTTTTGAGTAACAAAAAACAAGAGGGTGGGATACGTTTTTCCATTGTTGAGTGTCAAATGCATTTGGGGGAAATCGGCGATTTGTGGAAGGGGACTTAAGGCCCATTTTCATTCAGTACTTGTCTCCGCGATGCACTCACGCTTTTAGGATTCATCGAATATTACCCGGATAGTCTAAAGCTCTTGGACGCGGGAATTATTGATGTGATGTGACGGAGTGTGTGACATCGATCTTACTTTCGTTTCCAAAAAAAAATAAAAAATAAAAAATAAAACCAAAAAAAAATGACAGCTTTTTAAAAGCATAACAGCATAAGCGACCTACTCGTATTCCGTGTTTGTCAAAGGCATTCCCTTTCGCTTATCCGAAAAATCGGTTGGTTCCGTTGTGGTTTTTCTGTGAAGTGGGGTTGACAAAATCAACCCTTTGCTTTTCAGAAAAAAAATACGAGGACAAAAACTTTTATGAATAAAGAAAAATATTGGGGTTGTATTACGCATTTAAGTAGTAAAATATAATGGATGAAATGGAGAAGCCATCACGGATGGAAGATAAAAATTATGGAAATCGAATGGTTCTTAATAACTTGAGCGATATGGGCCTTGCGCTACACGATTTGTAAACGAAAATATGAAGAATATTGCAATGGCTCTTAGCCACCATTTTTCGAGAAACCCACCTGGGAATTACAGGTAAAAAACGTATGCGTGACATTGACATCTGTAGAGAAGAATAATTTGATCAAGGGAAATATTATGTGCAGACCACTCGAGGGAATTAACCACATTTGGTAATTGTGCCCATTGTGTGGCCCACAAAACGCTAATCAATTTTCTCCCCAATTTTTTGGAGTGACACGCCTCCTTTGTTTTTACCTCGTGTGCTTTAAAATGCATTGAAATCAATAACACAATTCACCTGACGCTGGTAATTGTGTTTTATGTTAAAACTGAAATTTTGAAATAGCACTGAACAGGAACCAAACCCTAATTCAATATTTTTTCTATGATTCCAGTTCATGTCGCTAATAGTTGCGAGTCCACAACTCAGAGCCACACTGGACTACAAGCAAGGATCAATTTTTGCACCGACGAATACCGCCCTCGACGAATATCGAAGAGCCTATCCTAATGAACTAAACAATTTCACCCTCCTTTACCATTACAGTAAGGCATCATGGTCAATTAAAAAAAAATTATGCCAAGCAAACCCGTCCTTGGACTTGAGGATTTCAACTATAACCTCTGGGTCCTCCTGCACTAGGACGGACTTGTTTGGCTAGACCTGTTCACTACACACATTAACTTTGTAATAGCAAAGCAGGCTTCAGCTGTCTAACCCATGTAGATTTTACGCACTCACGATACGAGCCCTCCGTTTTAATTATAAGAATAAAGTTTTAATTCAATTTACTATCAATTACCTTAGTAAATACTCCGACACCCCAGGCCTACCTGGAGGACACGTCTCTGTCATCCGAACTTCCAGGAAATCTACCAGTGTGGATCACGGTAGTCAACTCGGAGTACTTTGTCAATGGAGCCAAGATCCAGCGCTTCGACAAGAGGGTTCGCCTAGGAGCCAATAACTACGAACAAATAGTTCATACGATCAATAAAGTCCTCGAACCAACAATTCCGCAGAGTAACGTAGTCGGGTCGAACTTCAACAACCCCGATGCTAAGAAGTATTTGGAAAATTCACAAAGCTATTCAATTTCAAGGCCATACAATACTACGTAGGTGTTAAACTTTTGGTAACATTTTTAGTTATTTTGAAATATGTAAATGATTTTGTTCCAGGATTTTTGCAAATCATGTAAAAAAGTTGAACAAATTGAACTTATTCCAAAACCCAGGAAGGCATACGTTCTTTCTCCCAATCAGCGATGCGTTTGTGGTAAGATATGCAGTGCTTTCAGTGAAAAATGAAGTTAAAAAAATAAAACATTCATTGTTTGATTTAGCCCACCAGAATTGATAGCGTGGACAATAAAGCGATTGAGGGACACGTGGTTGTGGGCAAGGCGTTGTTCCTGGGCATAAATCAAGGTTCAGTCAATCAATATTCAACGTCGGCTGCAGCAGGGAATTTTCCTGTGGAAGTCACCCTAAATTACGCGCAGCATACGCAAAGCTGTAAGTAGTCTTGCGCAGTTGAATTATTAAAAATGCACTAAAAATACTAACATTGATGAAAATAATTCAGGGTCGGTAACCAGTGAAAATTTGGTCGAAGATGCAAACGTCAAACATCGCAAAGGGAAAGTCCGTGCCGAGATTCTCCGAGCAAATATTCCGGTCAAGGTTAGTACTTTTAGAACGACGTTGAAAAAATACTATTTTACAAATAAAAATTAACTTTTTATGAAATAATTATGAATTTTTTAAGTTTTTAAAAATAAGTCTTTCTTACTCACCTTTACAGAATGGCGTTGTTCACCTTATAAGTCGTCCTCTCGTTGTAATTGACTCGGACGTGAACAAGCTAATGCAGGTAGAGAAATTCATTACAAATTGGAGCTATTTTAAATTGTAATATTTGTAATCGGCATAAATTCGCTGGACGCATAAAGTATTTTTCGGCAAATCGATATTCGTTTGGGGAAATGTCCTGAACAACTTTCTTTGTGTTGCACGTAGGGGGTGGCCTTTTCAGGAGGAGAAAAGGTAGGCCTGATTTTCCTGGAAAGTAAAATATTAGGTCATAATCGTTTTGCAATTTAACTAAACAAATGAAACTGACTAAGGTGTGTGTAGAGCCCTTAAAAAAAACTTAGACCTGCATGATACTCGCCCGCACTTTCACCTTCGCTTTCACCTGGCGATGGTCATGATTCATGAAGAAAACATTCTTAGAATGTAAAAGTTAGTTATTACCTACTCCTTTCAACCATTTTAATAAATTTTAATCTAGTTTGGAATTGGTTTTCGCTTGCGAATGGAATGGATTTTTATAACATCTAGTTAACTACAACCAACTATAAATTAACTAATAAGTTACGGTAATTGTAGGGAGACGGAGAGCATGGACCTCTACAAAAATTCTCGGAGCTTATACAGAAGTTTCCGGAAATCGTCAAAACTTTGAATGACACAGGGAAGGACAAGCGTGTCACAGTTTTCGCACCTTCGTCCTCTGTTAGTAGCTTATTTGGTTACGAATTAGCGGTTCTTTTAACTAACTGGTCATTGGTGCTGATGGATTAGGTGTTGCAAAATTCGAGCAATTTTCAAGCCCTATATGACAAGGCCTTCAAAACTGGGCCAGAACAGAAAGAGTCGAAGGATCAACTGGAACAACTTGTAAAACTCCATATCGTTCAGCGCGACATCACTTCAGACGATATTTTGAGGGGAAGCAGGAACCAAGTAAGAACGAACAGTTTCCATTTTTAAAATGTTTTGTGAAACCGCGGGGTATCTGAAAAATTATGTTACTTCTTCCAGACGCATCCCTTTAGTGCTCGACCCATGGCTGCCAATAAGCAACTGTACTTTAAAGTGACAACGGATGCCGAGGGGCGTGACAAGATTTCGGTAGAAGATGGCGGCGGAACGAGTTCAACGATCAAGCAAGCTGACATCGGAGCCACCAACGGCGTCATCCACATTGTCAACCACGTTCTAGGAATCGGCGACAATACCATCTATGATCGGCTCAAGACAGATCCAAAACTTACGCAAGTTTAACACGACAATTTTTTTCGGAACATTCAGAGACGCTTTACTTATTTTGCAAATTGCGTAAAACAGATCGACCTTTAATATCAGCCAACAAGAAGGATTCTACAAGCATTTTAAGGAGAAGAACAAGAAGTACACGTTTTTTGCTCCCTTCAACCCAGCTTGGGATGGCGTCAAGTACGAGTACCCTTCCAAACATCAGATACTCTTTGAAGGGCACCATGGAAGACACTCCATGAGGATCATGGACAGGCACTTGATTGTAGGCGCTGAAAAGACGATTGAAGATCTCTACCAAGAATCAGTCACTGCGAACAGAACCATCGATGTTTTGCCCATTAAGACTTTCCGAGGGGAAATACGTGTTGTAAGTAGGAGTGATTCCGGCTTTGACAACTACAAGAGGAGATACGGTAAATTAAGATTACTTGAGTTTTAAAAAATATATTATTTTTATTAATATTATGTTTCGTTATTTTAGGAAATGGACACTCGAGAAAAGATTTCACCAGGTTTCACGGTGACTATCAATACGTCATTTTCTGGGAAAATAAGGAAGTACGCGTCATCGAAGCGAACATCAAGTGCACCAACGGTGAGTTGAATTACAAAGGCTTTCGTTCTTTATTGAAAGTTAAATATTTTAAAATAGAATAGAATAGATTTTATTTTCTTTAGTTTTAAAGAGAAAGCTCTTTAAATAATTTATAGTGTTATTTCAGTGGGTTCGAATTCGAAATTTGTGAAATCCGTTAACTTTAATGCGCTGCTGGCTCTGGAATTAATAATATTCTGGCTTTTTTCAGGATACCTCCATATTATTGATACCGTTTTGATGACGTCTGACGATGTGTTTGTCAATTCGGCTCGTGAAATATTGAATTGTTCGGCCCTTAGCTACATTTTGATGATACTACTTTCGTT
>JAQFYP010002048.1:0-13617 GCA_034694865.1 Bilobella braunerae | reverse complement strand
GAGGGTTACGGTGGGGGGTGGGACAATAACCTTGTTTATCGGTGTCGTCCTTCGGCGGAGTCTTGTTGACTGGGTGATGAGGTCCCCATGTGATACCTTTGGTTCGACGGTGAGCGTAGTGGTCAATTAACTGCCGGGTGAATTTACGAGGGCGTAGTCATGTCGACTGTCGGCGTTGTTCTCAGTGTCCCGAGACGTTGAGCGTGTTCGGCGTGATCCATTTCGTTGTCTTTCGACTGTGATCGGTAGGGTGGAGCCTTCGAGGTCGTCGAACGGAGGGTCAGTGTCCTTGAGGTTGGCGATCGTTCGCCGTCCTGCCACCGGTCGAGGTCAAAGGTCAGTTGACTTTTCGAGGGGAACGGTTGACCTGAACGCCGCTCCTTATTGTCACGGGCTACTGGTAACGTAACGACTGGGGGACTCAAGGGCAATAATGGGATGGTGTAGCTCAACGGGTAGTGACCAATGCGATCAAGTGTACAAATAACTTTATTTGTACGTCGAATAACGGAGGTGAACAATGGTCACGAGAGGTCAATGACAGTCGACTCGACTAAGGCAAAGTGACAAGGTAGTGAACGTCGACTCTGGACAGACTGACCTCCCTACTAAGTACACGAGCACTCCTATTTTTAGGCAGTGCTCTGTCGAACAGACAAATGCAAATAACCTCTAACCAAATGACAAAACAGATAAGGGCTAAAATAACCAGACACATGTCTGCAAATAAATGTGTAACTAATGCTACGTAACCTAAATGTCGCGTCCAAGGGGTCATCGACTTCTTGGCCGTGACAATATCTAGGATATCATAAATCATATTCACATGTAACAACATATAAATATAAACGATTTATTTTGCTCAACCGAAGGAATCTTGAGGCAAAACTAATTCAAACTAATTGCATACTCTTAAGATAAATTTTTGAGAACGCTAAAAGAAAAGAAAATAATCAAACTTACAATATATCACGCTCCAGAAATTTAGCTATTGCCCATAGTTTGAGGCGTTCAGCTTATGGCGAAACGCACAGAATAGGTATATATATATAACATATATGTGTATGTGTATGAATATGTATATATTTATACTATTAAAACCCCCGTCGTAGGACAGGAGGATTTGATTTTAGTTTGATGCTCATCCCTAGCTAGCATTCATCAGTGTGCAGGGTTTGTTTGACCAGGAAGAGAAGGGCTCTTGAGAGTCGTACATTCGTTTCCCCGTTCACACGCTCATGTCGTAGCAAACATTTAGCAGCAGAATTTTAATTTTAATTTCTGGGCTCTCTTGTCCTTGGTTTTGGGTAAAGTGGTGGAAGAAAAATTCCAGTCTAAAAATATTTTTCTGGATATTGATCGAGGTTATATGCAAACATTTCAATGTAAAAACTCAAATTTTCGAGGAAAAAAATTCACAATTCGAATACTTGGTTCGGATTTTGATCGTTTCACAGCGTTTTTAAGCTATCATGCATATTTTGTAAATCAAAGTTTATTAGAACTGTTAAATTTGTAGGGAATCAGCGGATGGTTGTGTTGGAAAATATAATTTTCTTTTGAAGTGAATTGTAGTTTAAGAATGCAGTTGTATTTTTAAGTGTGATTCCTACGGCAGGTGTATGAATGGAGAAAAGATAAGCCAATGACAATGGTGAACAAATTAAACTTTTTTAAACTATTTGCTAAAGAATCGCCTTAAAACAATACGTGCAACTAAGGATTGAATGGAGAACTAACTAACGTTGTTGATATATATTGAGACCACTGCGCCATTCGTAGCGTTTCCTGCATTTAGATACACGTGTACACAAAAGTGGGTAGTAACGACTCTGATATATTGGCTCACGGGCCCCATCTTTAATTACGTTGCATGGGCTATGTTTGTATTCGCTGCATGTGTCATTGTTGTACAATTATTTTGTATTACGGGAATTGACATTACAACAAGAAATTACATTAAAACTAAGTACCATGTGGCTCAAATGCAGAAACCCTTGGTAGTATTAAACAGAAACATTTAAGTAACGCAATTTACTGAGGGTAGTAAGGAAAAAAAATTTATAGTTCTGTAAAAAGCATTGTAACTCTTAGTTAAATTTTTAACGCAGGGCCATCAGCTTCAATGGCCCTAAAACGCAGAAGTATCTATGGGATACTCAAATTTTCTATCGCTCTCTGCGATACTACTTCAAGGAGAAATACAAGACGTCGTCTCAATTGTTTTACCAGTTGGGCAAATAATTGCAATGTTTATTCTAATTGTAGTTCCATTTTTGATTATTAATAATTTATTAGTTTTAGCCAATCATTTGATTACTTCATAATTACTCTACTATTAGTTATGACAGAAGCAACACTCATTTTCCTTTTCCCTCTTATAATGCTCTTCTATTATGTAAGAGAACAGTCACAGAAGTTTCCAAACGCACAACATCACGTGCTCGAGTCCAGATTCCGCAAGTCGTGTCAACCCATTCGATGGAAGTTGGGAAACTGCTACTACGTCACAGTGACTCATTTCTCACACTTTTAAAAACATCTTTCGTGCACTAATTAAACTTATCCTTACTTTTTAATTGTAACTTCAAATAGCATCACTCATTTAATTGTTGTAAACTAGTTTGGCTGCATTAATTTTTATTAATTATTAATATAACTTAAACATTAAAACCGAAATTTATTTATTTATTTTTACCAAGGCGGAATATTTTTTTCTGGTTTGGTGCAAAATTTCAAGCTTAAGTTTTAGAGAAAGCTTGGACAATTTACTTTTGAATTTTTCTTATCTTTATACTAATACACCCTTACAAACACGCATAGCAATTGAAATGTATGGAGCCAGGTAGATGCACAACAATTAGGCCTAAACCGATTAATTAAAGCGCAGAAATAAACAGTTTTCATTTTGAAACAAGTGACCTGTTCCAAGGCGGACTACAGGTAACTGGGAGATCCCGAGATTGACCTGTGTCCTGACCCAAGGAGGGTGACAGGAATTGAGAGAGATTCCTAGTGGTGCGGATACCGCAATTACCCCATTAATTAAGTTAAATAATTAATTGACAAGCCAGAATTGAGAGAGTGCCGGATTCCGGCTGCTTCTTGCCTCACTACACAAAAGGTGAGTGTAAAAGTGACATGGAGAAGGGACATAGCCAATCCTAACACGTGACCATATTTAACAAACCAAAAGTGGTAAAAAGCTCGGAAAAAGGGGAAGGGAGAATCCCCCAGGTGCATAACGCAACAGTAATCAAATAGCGTATTGTACACGTACAACTAATTTCTTGCAATTTTAACATACAGCATCAAGTAGTTTTTTTTTCTTTATTCTTACCTAACACTAATTCATTGATTTCATTCTTCAATTTCTATAAGTGGACAAATTATTCATTTTTTTTTAATTAATTAAAAATGCGTAAAAACACAAATTTATTAGGTAGCGTCAGTCACTTTGTGGTTTCGTCCTGTCCGTCCGTCCGAGTACCGCGATTATCTCAAGAACCACATATCATACCTGAAATTTGTTTGCAGCTATGAGCTTCTTGACATCCAGCCCAATTCAAGTTTGTTTTTTACCCCAACCTAAGGTCAAGGTCAAAGTTATCGTTCTATGTCAACATGAAAATAAACCCTGACAAAAGTTGCTCGTCTTATAAAGGAAAATAAAATTTGTATTACACAGTTTCCTCTGTGTACCCCCAATTACCCCCAATATGAGCTCTTGGCTTTTCAAGTTCTAACTCTTTTTTGCATAAAACAAAGAGTTGTGATGGTCCCGATGACCCTAAAATCCCCCTGAACCTGGAAATGACCCCTTGACCTCAAAGTGACCTTTCAAGGTCAAACTCAACTTTTGCGTGAAACAAAAATTTATGATTGAACCGATGACCCAAGAGCACCCCTTCACCTGGAAATGACCCTTTGACCTCAAAATGACATTTGAAGGTCAAAGCCTACATTTACATAAAACAAAAAATTATAATGGTCCCGATGACCCCATAGCCTCTTTCATTTATTAATGACTTTTTGACCTCAAAAGCAAGAATGCTTGTTACATAGTTTTAATAATAATTTTATAATTTTCTAAGAATTTAATACCCCTTGTCCAATTCCTAATGACGCTACTTGAGTGACCGTTTTGCCACGGTTTTACCACAAAGAGAAACTTCATGATAGCTTTATACCGTTAAAACTAGTTCAACAGGAAACTTTTCTAGTAAAATTGTAATTAGGAAGCATCGAACAGCCTTGAAAATAGACCACTTTAATGCTACTAATAATTTTGTAAGGGTAGGAACACTGTCACCTATCCATTAACCCATGACCTAGCAGTGATCCCTTAGTGTTCTAGCACACAAGCAGCCCCAATTAGCATTGTCACGTAGACAATTAGCATTTTTAAAAAGCCAAATGACCTTTGACCTTTTACAAGGTAAAGCTAAAGCCCTTACAGGCGCTTCAGCCTCTACCAATTAATGAGACACAAATCGGACCTAATTGGCCACTGCAGTGACCTATTTAGCCCTAAACCACCTTTTTGAACACTCAGGTTACTTCAATTAATAGTTTATTAAACCAATTACTTCAATTAATCACCAATTACACCAATTATTAATTAAGAAACGATGAGAATTCAAGATGGCAGGCTCCTCTCTTGTCAAGCGACGTGGTTCGACTGACTTTTTCTGCTTAACCAAAAAACTGTATTCAAACAAAATGCTAACTTATTTCTCCCGCCTTTTGTAACAAAAAACTCAAATTGAGACATTTTTACCTCTTAAACTTAGTCAAATTTTCTAAACTTAATTTTAACTTATTTTATCTTATTTTAAACATTTTTTAAACATTTTAAACCTTGCATGTATTTTAACAAGCATATAGCTACATGCATTAGCATCAGAGTCAATACGTTATTTCTTAGTTGAGGTTTGATGAAATTTTGTGGTGGATTGGAGCTCAGCAACAGCTCATTAGCGGCCTGGGTATAAATACTTGGAGCCTTTCAACACTAAAGCATCTTGTATTTCAGTAGCTTAAGAAGAACTTTCAAAGTAATGAAGCATAGAGTACGGAAAACCCTTGTCTGAACTTTCTTGACATGGGGGCAGGGAGTACTGCCGTTTGCAATGCAAAATCAATTGGTTCCACAGTGAAATGCAACAAATTATTTAAGCACCATAATGAGGATGACATTAGAATTTGACTAGGGAGTTTTAAGAAAATCTAACTATAATTATTTATTTAGAAATTCGAAGAGCATGATTTAGAATAAAAAAAAACTCTCTACATAAAAAATTAAAATCATTGACTAATCATCAGATTGGACCTAAGATAGTAACAGGATTTTTCAACTAGAAACTGTATTTTGTATAGTATCTATTCACATTAGCTGAGTCTTGGAAAACCAAAAAGTGTATGAGTTCTATTCTATCCAAGTCCGAGTTTTACAAATTTATTGATTATTTAAATAAATTAGAATGTTAAAATTGTTGGAAAAACCAACAAAATCTTTCCCATTAAGTCGCAAGTCTACAAAAAAAAAATTGCTTTCCACTTTCTCAACTGAAGCTTCCACTGATATTTTTGATGTGGTCGGCTAAATATCCTTAGCAAATTCGTAATAGAAGCATTATTCTCTACCGTTATGATTACTGTAAAGAAATTTAGGCTAGTTGCCACTGCAAACCGAGTTGTAGAGACCGTGTATATTTCTCCAGTTTATTTTGATTTTAACAGTAGGCGCGTACACGAGTGCAAACAACAATGCTTATTCGGCTTAGCCAAATGGCGCCTTGTCACTCTGTTTGTTATTGTCTCCCAAATTTCAGCATTAGCAATATGTGGCTATGTCACACTTGCTTATGACGTACCAAACCATGAAATAGTTCTACTAATTGCAACCGCTATATTCACTTGCCTTGTAGTACCCATGCAGCATCTCTACCTAACACGAATGTCCGACTGTATTGTTCTCATCAACACATTTATTGAATCTAAATAAAAAACGAAATATTTGGTAAGTAAAACAACTAGAACTAGCTAAACAATCATAGCACTTCTTTCAATCTCATATCTTCTCCTACAGCGGGCTTATTTGGCTAGACTATGGTCTGCTAAATTTCTAATAGAAATGCAGCACTGTAACTCTATTTTATGCCCATCTATGTCAGCTGTTGTTTAAGAGTTGCTGAGATCTGAAGTGCAAATCAATTTTGAAGTGCTTTTGTAACTAATGAAATACAATTTAAATTTTGAAAAGCATTTGAAGTTTTAACCGCACTTGAGATTAGAAGTACATTTTTAAGTAAATTTTCAATTTGGAAGTGCAATCGCTACGCACGCACGCACGCATACAGACAAAATTGCTGTAGCAAATTTAGTTATGCCTGTTATTAGTGATAATAGCTTGAATTCTATAAAACTCTTTTAATATATGTAAACATAATCACTTCATTTCAGCTAAGATGTTTGGTTGATTTTACATCTGCATACATGTATATTTTATTTTTATATAGTTTAATCAAATTTGAAAAAATGAAACAACATAATTTATAATACAGGTTCTAGGCAAATTTTAATTAGGATATTTTAAAGGTTTATAACACTAAATTACAATATACTACAACTTTGCTATTACTCATTATACCTTTACCCAACCTTACTTTTAGAACGTCGCTTCAAGGCAAAGCGTGTCACCAATGACGGACTAGAGATTTTATTCAAACTCTTCATAAGCATTGTTTGCGTCACGCCATTTTTTACTACACCTGTATTCAACTACAAGTATTTACAAGAGTGGGCGGTTGTGACTTTTATATATTCAATAAGTTGGACCAGTTAGCGTAATACTCAATACAAGCCATATGACAGTAAGCGTATCGCGCGTACTTCAAGCAAAATATTCCCTCGAACGAGAATGATGTTACCTTGCCGTATACTTGGTGTCTTTTTTAGAATAGAAACTCCCAATTCAAGAACTAGAAGGAAATAGTAACCCAAAATTTTCCAAATGCTAGATTCAAAAAAAGGGGTTATTGTTTGTTTTTAGAATAATCATGGCCAAAAATACGCATGATATCATGAATGCCAGCCATGTCCCTGCATCAAAAGTTGAAACGTAAAAGTAAAATGAAATGCTAGTATGGGAGCCATAAAAATCGATGAAGTTGAAATGTCGAGACTCAATCAAGTGCACGTTTCCAAAAACTCTAGTTTTTTTTCAAATCTCCACAAGTCGCGTACAACTCCTGCGGCATAGTGTAACCTCTGATGTTCAATTGATATCCAAATGTTACTCGGCGGGGGCACATAGGTGATGTTGTACTTCATCGCTCCAAATATTGTTGTCTACACAAAAAAGTAAACATTATTCTTCATTGGTTCGGCAAAATTTGTCAAAATTTAATACAAACAGTGTCAGCCATGGCTACATTATTTTGTATCCTGAACTTGTTCTCTGTTAAAAATCTCTCATGCAAAAAGAAATTGACAATTTTTGACAAATTCTTATGTTGTAAAGGCTTATTTTGTGTTTTTTACTTTTACTTCAAGCTGTTTGCAAATAGAGACAAATTACTTTAGAGCTTAGTTTAGTCCTAAAACTGACCTGAATTGCTAAAAGATGAATTCGGGATTCCGAATAAGATACAAAGCAATGAAAGTTTTGCAAAAACCGCGTATGCGACATCTTAATTTTACACTTGCGGCTCACGCGTTTTCTATAGCTCCACAATTTATCATATCGTCAGATTGAAAAAAAAATTGGCGCTACCATCATGTTGCTGCAATTTAAAATTGTTTTGAAAATTATTTTTTGTGAAAACAATTGGCTTCATCACAACTTCGTAACTTTTGGATTCGAATTGGCGGTTTGTGCTAAATATGCAAAACGGACAAAGATAATACGCACCATTCACAACCAATTTTGTACAATTTGGTTCCATTCTTAAGTAAATTGTGTAAAAGGAAACTAGGTGCATGTCTTTCACTTTCAAAATTGTTTGCAGTTGAGAAGACGTACTACACAAATTAAAAAATTTGACTGGCACAATAAATTCACGCTTCGACCTATAAATGGCATTCATGCCAAATTTAAATAGATTGTCTCCTCTCGTCTTGGAATTAACAAGTTTTGTTAAATTTGTTTTTTGTGAGACAAGCATTATAAAGACCACACATATTGAGCGGTGTGAGATTGTAGTATTTCTTAGCGTTGGAAATTGCCAAAATGGTTGTATTTGAAATAACGTCACCGGAACATGCTGGATAGCGGTAAATCCAATATCGCTACTAAAATATTGTACTGCAATTGTGCAAGCCGAGAACGCCTGGGTAAGCTCCGACAGAAACATTACTGTTTGTACTTCTAGTAAACTTGATTTAGTTATGCAAATGTTGCTATATTTCTTATTGAGCGAAACTCCATAATGTCCCAAGTTTTATCTGGAACATGACCGATTGCTTAAAAAAAGTTGGCTCACCAAAAATTGCTTCGAGACGTATTAGGTACAGAAATAGGTAAACAATTAAGTACTCTGATAAAGTACTTCGACTCCATATACTGCGTGTAAGAATGTATGCACGAGTATGGAATTTTTTATGAGACAAACTAATTGTGCAAACTCAACTAAAATACTTATACCTTACCTCGCCTATTGCGGACAAAATGAATTCTTTTTATTCTCAAGAGAACTACGAGTGTAATGAGCTGATTATTTTTGAATGCCAGCTTTAGCTCCAAATTTTAATTTTTCAAAATTAAGTTTCGGTAATTGAATCAAGCAAGGTCAGCATTTGCATAACGAAGACATATTCTTTGAAAATGTGAAGACAGAATTTAACTTAAAAGTAAACAATTATTTAATTTTACAAAGCAATTGGTAACCAATTAAACTAATGGTTTACCGTATATGTCTATACTGTTGCCCTTTACTGACATTTTGGTGACTTTTTAAGCTGATTCTCGGGTTGAGATAAGTGACCTATATGGTGACTTATTAAGTAGCGTTCTAGCTACTTTATGGGAATGCTGTGTCTGTCCGTCCGTCCGTCTGTCCGTCTGTTTGCGCCATAACCCCCGAACCGGTTGACTTTTTGCAAATATGTTTCCGGGATAATTTTTTTGAGGTCAAGGGTGAGGTCAACTTCGAAAATAGGTCATCGGGGTCTTACCCTTTACCCCCAAAATGACCCCCAAAGTGACCCCTAAAATCGAAAAATTCGACTTTCGGTATTTTTCTCAGTTTTGTCTGAAACGAAATCTTATCATGTTCTTAACGACTCAGATGACCCCTGACCCTTTACCCTTAAGTGCCATATTCCCCAAAATGACCCCCAAAACCGAAAACTCGGTTTTTTCGGAATTTTTTTTTTGCACAAAATGGAATGTTATGATGGTTCCAACACTCTAGATGACCAGTGACCCTTTAGCCTCAGGTGCATTAATCTCCAATATGACCCCCAAAACCGAAAATTCGGTTTTTCGGAATTTTTATTTTTTGCACAAAATGGAATGTTATGATGGTTCCAACACTTTTGGTGACCCCTGACCCTTAACCCTTAGGTGCCTTAATCCCCAAAATGACCCCCAAAACCAAAAATTCGTTTTTTTTCATTTTTATTTGCACAAAATGAAATGTTATGATGGTTTCAACAGTCTAGGTGACACCTGACCCTTTACCCTTAGGTGCCTTAATCCCCAAAATGACCCCCAAAACCGAAAATTCTGTGTTTTTGTTCAAATTCGTTGTTTGCGTTAGTTCAATACGCTACTTACGTTACGTGGGTTTACAACGGTTTATTTGACCCTGCGATGACCGCTGGAAGTGGTGAAGTAGAGCGTTTCTCCATAGAGAAACATAGCATCAGGTCAATTTGTTACCTTGTGAGTCCTTTTGCCAAAATACGATACGTGCGATTAAAAAGGAAGCGGGAACTTATTACAAACTTAAAAAACGTATTATATTATAACTCAAGTTCAGGACAATTTTTCTTTATTTTTTTAACCGTATTACAAAGACGTAAAACAGCATATTACCCGCTATACTAACTATCTAAAATATTGCACAAAGGTTTAGGCAAAACAAGAATATAAATACTAAAACCGAGTATGTTCTATGCTTTTCCTACACGGGAGATGACAATGATGCAATTTAAACATTAAATTCTCAAACAGGCGTGGATTTTTAAAAATCTAAACTCGAGCAGTACTACGGAAATTGTAGTGATCGGACGTTTAGGAAATTTTAATACAAAATAGGTTGATTGAAAGAAAGAAAATACTTGTTATTCAAGTGCAAAAGTTAAAGAGTTAGATTTAAGCCAGTTAGATCAGATTTTGTAATTCAACAACTTATTATAGCTACCTCTTTTAAGGGATTAGAGAGAAATTAGGCAACATTCGGTCATGTACATGAAAGCCAGGGACCTCCGATTTTTGGGTTATGGTGGGCACAAAATGGTGGTCAGGGGTCACCTGGCTTATAGAGACTACAAAACATTTTCATTTTAGATAAACTTGCAAGGTATGTTGTAACTAAAAAACGATTTTCCGGTTTTCGGGATTAGTGGGTCGTTAAAAAGAGGGTGAAGGGTATATGCCCATGACCAATCTTCAAACTTGACATTAGTCCTGACCCCTAGATTATTCTAAGGCATACAGATTTCAAAAAGTTAACCCGTTGGAGAGTTATGAATCAGGCATACGGACAGACGGGCATAGCGTTCCCATGAAGTACCTAATCCGCTACCTAATAACACACACAAATTCTTGCAAGGTTAGCATGCACTAGTTTACTTTTGTTTCAAAGGAAAGTAGGAATATTTGGCCTTAAATTTGGTAGAGGTGATCATTGTTTTACTATTTTGTATAATGCAAATCAAAAAACAACACCTCGCCTAAATTTTTGCGTTTGACGGTCATAATCACGGAAAATTGTGAAAATAAACGTACAGGATCATGAGTCAGCAGTGTCATTTTGATCGTTATAATTTCGTTTTATGCAAAACTAAGGAATCCCCGTATACCCCGTTTTTTATCTTTATGGTTATCCGAGTAATATGGAAACGTTAAATAGGTCAATAATATAATATAGTCATTTTCTTTATGTAATACTATCAAGCTTTTATGTCCATAGTCCACACGGAAGGACACTAACCTGATGTCAGGGCGGTCTTAGCAATAGCCCAAAAACCTCAAGAGACCCTTGAAAAATTAACCTGAAAAATAATTTTGCAAAATTAAATGCAAAAATAATACTTAAAAGGTTTTTGTCCCAGGGCGGGCGTGTTTGGCTAGTAATTGATCTTTGAACGAGTGACTATGCGGCCGTACCGATATCAAAGTTCAAATTAAAAAAAATGGTCAGGAGTCCACAGGAATGAGTTATAATAGACATCTTTGAATGTCCCCTGAAGGAACCCTTTCATAAATGCAAGTCAAGTTATTCAAAAAATTTTGCAGTATATTACATCATAAATAAGGATGATTTTCAAAACTGAAATAAAAATTGCAAAAGAATGTGTTTGTTGTCGAAGAAAATCGAACTCTAATACTTTAGGATTATAAGAGCAGGATGCAAAATCGGTTTGCTTATTTGGCGTAGCCAAATGGTGCCTTGTCACGGCACTTGTTGTAATCCTCCAAATTGTTTTGGTAGCAATATTTGGCTATGTTATACTTGTTCAACGTGCCAACCCACGAAATCTTACTCATGATAGCAATCACTATATTTTCTTGTCTGGTAATTCCCACGCAGCATCTCTACCTAGCACAAATGGCCGACGGTGTAGCTCTCGTCAACAGATTCATTGAATCAGACGAAATATTTGTTAAAGTTAATGAGCAAAGGAAAAATAATCCGTTACAAATGCACGTAACTTAAGTAGTGTATTGTACTGATACCAAAATACTTTCATGCAATACTATCATTACCACGAAAAAAACCAAAATTTTGGGTTAGGGTCAATTACAAGATCATCCTAAAATGATTGAAGGGTTGGGGTTCACCCATGTATATGAAACCATCATAACTGTTCGCTCTTTGCAAAACTAGCAAAACCCAGTGAAAACCGATTTTTTGGTTTTGTGGTATTTTTTGGGGTAATCTCAATAGGGGGAATAGGTCGGAAGTCGCTTTGGTCTTTAAAAACATTATAACTTTTCATATTATTCTAAACTAGCAAAACTAAAAAATCAGAGTTTTTGGATTTGAACTTGGCCTTACCATTGACCCCGACTACCTATAGCTGAAGACAGATTTGAAAAACTTAATCCGTTAAAGAGTTATTGAACAGGACAGACGGACAGAACATTCCCATAAAGTAGGTAATACGCTACTTGATAATGCATTTTGAAAACTCAAGAAATTAAAATTAACGACGCGCGGTGTACTTTTGAGTTTTTTTCACACACTTGGGCCCGAATTGGCATACAGTAATCAAATAGGGTATTGTACACCTACAACGAAATTTTTTCAATTTGTACCTAAAACCAAATGATGTCATTATTCAATTGCTATAGGTGGACAAAGTATTCATATTCTTGTATAAATATCATGAATTAAAAATGCGTAAAAAATGGATCCAGATTTATTTAATATGGTTTTTGAGTCTTCAATGAGGAGAAACTTTATGATAGCTTTATAGCGTTAACACTAGTTTAATAGGATAACTATTTTTCAGGAAAATTGTAATTAAGATGCATCGAAATACCATTTTAATGCACCAGAAATGCACTTTAATTCAAGTTACTTTTATGCTATTAATGATATTGTGAAAAAGGTGGAACACTTTGAATACAAAATTAATTGGTTCCACAGTGAAATGAAAAAAATTTGAATCATAAATGTGGATAGAATTGGAAATTGACTAGGAAGTTTTTAGAAAATCGAACTCTAATTATTTATTTATAATTCATTCTAAGACCATGCTGTAGAATAAAAATGCTATTATAATCTATATGAAAAATTTAAGACCATTGACTAAACTGCAGATTGGACGTAAGCATGTAGCAGGATTTTGCACTATAAAGTGTATTTTGTATAGTGTCTATGCACAAGAGCTGAGTCTTTGCAAACCAAAAAGTGTATAAATCGTAATGTATTCAAGGAATTTTTACAAATAATTAATTATTTGTAAAAATAAGAATGGCGAAATTGTTGGACAGACCAACAGAATTTTTTGCATTAAGTAGCAAGTCAACATGCAAATTCTTTTTTCACTTTCTCCACGTAAACTTCTATTGACCCTTTTATTGTAGACGGTTAAATTTCCTGAGCAAATTCATGATATAAACACTAAGTTTCTTATTCTCTAACATTATGATTGCTGTAAAAACATTTAGGCTAGTTGCATCTGCAAACCAAGTTGTAGAGACTGTATATATGTCTCCAGTACATTTCGATTTAAATAGTAGGCGCTTACAAGAATGCAAGCAACAATGCATATTTGGCATAGCCAAGTGGCGCCTTGTCACTCTGTTTGTTATTTTTACTCAACTGGTATATTTAGCAATATGTGGCTATGTCACACTTTCGTACGACGTACCAACCCACGAAATCGTCCTCATGATCGCAACCACTATATTCATTTGGTTGGTAGTTCCCATGCAGC
>JAQFYP010002047.1:0-13624 GCA_034694865.1 Bilobella braunerae | reverse complement strand
CTCTTGCGGGGAATCGAACCCCGAACACCCAAGCTAGGACAAGTGTCCTAACCCCCTGGACTACAGGCCGTGGGCTTAAAACTCATTAATGAGAATAAGGAGTTTTTTGTTTTCAAATTTGTAGGGTAGAGCCCTATTTCCTTTTATACCTCATAGCGTACTAATAGACGTGGGATACTATTCTCAGGGACTGCAAAGTGGGGTACTAAATATATGTTGAAACAAGCGTTGCAGTACCATTAATTTTACTAAATGCTCAAAAGTAAACAACGTTTTAGGTGGATAACCCAAAACCGATATTTTTATTGCTACCGATGTTTTGAATCAACATATGTTATTTCCGACATATTTGAGGAACAAGCGGTTTGCAGTCGCAGCATGTTTCCTCCGGTATGCATTGGTCTGTGCAGATAGCTCCGGGTTTACTGCATATGTTGCAGCAATTTCCGCAGTTGCCATTATACGAGCACCCGTTCTTTAAGCACATCGCTTTTGGCGACTTTGTTTTCTTGCTTCCTTTTAATTTCTCCGCAAAGCAGAGGCCTATTTTTTCAAATTTTAGTACAGAATATCACAATTTGTTAAATTAAACAATAATAAGTATAAGTTACCAAATAGTATCAAAATAACAATCGGGAGCACTTTCATTTTTATAATTTCGTACCCTTCTATCTCGCACCACAAAATGTGAAACAATTGAAATGAGTTTAAGCTTGAAGCAATTGAAATTAAATAAATTTTGAGCAATTTGACCTGAATTTAGTTTTTTAGGACTTGAGCTAAATTACCAAATCAGAACTCAGTTATCTCCACATTATTTGGTTTGTGAAACTATTTGAAAATATTAAAAATGCTATCAATGTTGTAAAGCTGATTTATGTTATAATTGTATTGCACGGAGTCTTAGATGTTATGCGATAGTGTTAAAATTGTTAAATTAAAATAATTAATACCTGAAACCCATATACTTTCACTGATGAAGATACCAAAAATTCTATTTCAGGTTCGTCTCGCCTTTTACAATAACCAAAGCTTTGATAGGGTGATAGGGTGTTTCATCTTGTTTTTTGTGCTTTTTTTTAAACAATGCTACCTACAAACTTAGGAATTTTCCAAATTATTTTACTAACTAGCTACACTCGCTTACTAGCTGCTTGCCGCAGTAAGAGTATTTAACGATAACTGTAAATGACAATCGAATCGAATCTCGGTGAAGGCGGAGTAAAAAAGTGGTGGCGTAGTAGTGGTGAGTGGAAGCCTGAAAAGTTGTGTTCGTGAAGAGTGGACTTGGGCCGGTATGCGAAAATCGGTGTTCGGCCTATGCCTAAGCAGATGCTTCTCGGTTATCAACCAATCGTTCACTGTTCAGTAGAAAGCCCTTCGCTTGACTCCTCACAACTTCCGAGTCAACTTACAGGCCGAGACCACCCTCCCCAACTTACTAGCACAAGCGCAAGCATGTAAACCAGGCCATAGAAGATTGTCAAAGAGCAATTAAAAAAAATTGATCTACGTATTACTTCACTATGCTTTCCTTACTATAACCCTGACCCACCTCTCCTATAACGCAAAATTTTTCATGAAAGAATCTTTCCCTAAATTCGTTGCAACAAGGATCGCTCAACTGCTGCTGTACAGCAAAACTGTACCAATTGAAATTTGGTCAATCTAGGGTACTTTGAATACAATACCTACAATTTATCTGTTAATAGCTTTATTCTCCTTAACCTGCTTACTAAAGGTCTAGCTTTTAAGGCGTCATTCTCTTCGAATTGGAACTTGTATGTTATTCCCACGGAATAAAGACAAACTTACATTTTGTGTGTTACATACATCTGAAAACAACACTTCTCAATAAATTTAAATCACAAATAACTTATGTCACTTTTGTGAAGATATTGTCTGAAAGGCTAGTCGATAACATTTTAATAGTTTTTCGTATTAATTTTTTTTCAAATGTTTATAGTCTCTGTTCACAAGGTCATCGCCAATCGTCAAATAAGTCAAATCAATTAATGTTTTACCTGGGTGGGCCAGGACAGCACTTCAGCACCGTCAAGCTAGTGCATCTTTTCGATCACCATAATGCCATCACCATCATGCCTCGTTTCAATATCTCACTCCAATGTTAAGGTAAAGCAAACCTTCAAACCTGTCTAGTGTTTGCAGACAGCGCCTCGTTTTACATGTTAAATATTGTCAAGACAGCGCCTCGCAATTTTTAACAAAAACTAAGGCGTTGAGGCGCTGGCTTGACACACCCGTGGTCAGCGCCTTATTTTTGATTAAAATGAGATTTTACTCATAAATGAAGTAAATTCCAAAAATTATAGGAAATCTTTAAATTCATATCGAACTTGTTTTAATTCGTTTAAAGTGTTATGGAAAAGGATATTAAAGTAAAAATTTGATACTATTCAGTAACACAATGCACTAGTGACAATGTTATGCGTTAACTTAGATTACCCTTTAATGGTACAATTGTAGTAGGATACTTAACCATGTCACTGTGGAGTCCTTAAACAAGCGCCCTTGGCATACGCTTGTTTCTCATAGACGCTATAAATAAAGATTCTACTCTAAAATTAGTTTAGTTACCAATTTTTTTTACATTAAATTTTTTTACGCATATGGTTACAAGCAAGTTCCTAATATTACTCAGTTTTATTTGAGTGGTACAGGTAAGTGAGGAGAATAAAAAAGTTTTTAACTGTTTTTTTTTAAAATAAAGACTACTATTTTACAATTAGTGAGTATAACCTCGGCGCATGGTCTACCTGAAGGTGTACTAGAGTGCCGACACTAGTACATTCTCACAGCCACGACTAATTAGGCAGTTGTTGATTCTTACACAATGCACTCGCAATTAACATTCTGGAATTCAGGTACCTTAATTTATTTGCTTTTGTTATTATATATTATTACTAGCGCACCGTGCCGCCTTGCGGCACACGTTTGCTAGCGGCTTCCCGCAGTAACAATATTCCCGTCACCAAAAGTGAAAGACTCCAGAATCTAGAACTATCCAAGCTAGTATGACAATTTGTGACAAAAGTTTTTATAAACATAAATATAATTTTTGTTCAGCAAATTTGGTAAAGAGACCTAACAAAAAATTGCTAAACTCATTGCCATCAAATTTAGCATTGATATTGACTTCCTTAACAAATCGAATTACTAATTACTAAAGTATTTTGCATTATAATACTTTCATTATTCTCCACAGTAATTGTGCTATTTCTTACTGTCCGTCTGTGTTTAGCAAGTGCACTACAATACTATTATTGCAATTGCATTCAAATTACAATTGCACTTCAAAACCAAAACCAGCTTCCATAGATTCACCATTAAGTAATTAAATTTAAAATCCCCTGCGTATCGGAAGTTTGACTCTTCTCTACTACAAATGACCACGAAAATCGGAAAATTGGTTTTCCGGGGGGTTTGCTAGTATGATGCGAAAGATTATTTCGTCAGATTGTACACCTTAGTACAGAGGCAATTTGCATCATAATTTTTACAACGTGTATAGTTTCTTAGTCACAAGAAAGGGATTTTGCAGTGAAAATTTGTCGCGTTGCATTAACTTTTTCTCGGAAAATAAATCTAAACTGTTGCCACACATCGGCACTTTTTGACCCTCAACTTTTCAAAATAAAATCAAAACAACCAACTACAAGTTTCTGGAGCTTATGACACCTCTGATGGCATAGATCTGTCTCTGCTTCATTCGGGTATCACAATTTAAACGAAAAGTTAAGTTTAATTTAATTTCGTCAGAAAACTAAACTGCAAAAGACCCAGCTCCCTTTTTTTTTGATCTTCCTCTATTCTTTTCAGTAGTCTGTCTGTCCAATGCCAGTTGAGCGCTCTCCCAAAGCAGAGGGTAAACCTAAGATGTCACAGACATCTGATAAGGGTACGAAAAGGCCAATGGAGTTCTGCGACGAAGATGAAGTCGAAGCTCAACCGCCAGGAAAAAAACAGAATACTAAAGCTGAGGTTGTAGATGCCAAAACCTTGCACTACTTGATGCATACATTTCAAGAGCAAATGAAAACTTTCAAAGAAACAATGACTTCAGTCAAAGAAGGACAATTTCCAAAATCAGTGCACGCCTGGACGATATTGAAAACAAGCTCGAAGCTTATGGGAACAGTGCCGCAATCGCTGAAGCTAGGATTTCTGAATTCAAAAAATCAGACCATGACAAGGATCAAGTAATGCAGATCTCACACCTGAAACTCGAGCCGAGCAATGGAGAAAGCGGCAAGCCCACCAGTCGGACGGCAGGACCAGCCATAGTTTGAACAATTCTCGCAGTGGAAAAAATATCTCATCCAACGATGGGCGTAAACCAGAGGCCACCCCATTCAACTCCTGAGAACTCGGCAGCCCAGATCAAAAATCTACTGACCATAATGCACAGACGATACACGATGTTTTAAATAACTCACATTTTTCTCTTCTCTTCTACCACGTAACAGGGCTTAAGAACAAATCTCAATTGTTCTTCAACGGCATTGTACAAATTAACCCTTCACTATTTTGTTTTGCGGAAACAATGACAACTGCGGAAAAATTTGTGAACTCCAGCCTCAGGAATAAATACAAATTAATTACAATCCCGGCAGGTAAAGGCTCAACGGGCAGGCCCTATGGTGGGCTATTAGTTGGAATAAACAAAACTCTACCCAGCATCAAAATCACCCAGGTAAAACAATCGAATTATTACATCGCTTTTGAAATCTGCACATTGACCAAAAAATTGCTCCTCACATTCTTCCACCTATCGGATAATGGCAGTTACAACCAAAAAGTGACTGAGTTAACAGATTTTTTCCAAAACTCAAATTACAATGTTAAATTATGTATGGGTGACACCAATGCTAGAACAGCTGGCCTTAACTCAATTCATGGACTGGACAGGACAAGGCAAGATACAAAACTCAACAAAAATGGCAATTCCCTACTCCGACTACTGGATGAGACTGGACTTGCTATCGGTAATGGCTCAGTCAACGGTGATCTCAACGGCGATAACACATTTATCAATTCCTCCGGAGGCTCTAGCGTTATTGACTTTCTCCTTCACTCCATCGCTGCAACTCCGTACATAGAGAGTTTTGCAGTACTAAATAATTCACACTCCTGGCACTTTCCTATCATAGCAAAACTGAATATAAGGACATCTAAGTCCAACCAAGTTTACAGCTAACGCATCTGTTTGCCAACATCTCTTGGAAAATTACGAAGGTTTGCCAAGGAACTAAACTCTAGCATCAGATCCCTTGTACCAACCAGTGAATCATCAATATGCCCGCTTTCCAACACAGAATTCCAGAAGTGTCTCGAGCTGGATTTAGTCAAGACTTCAAAATCTGGTACAACGTTCCCTCCTAAATGGTTCACCAAATAGTGTGTCAACTCCAAATACGAAAAAAAAAACAAGGCCCTCCGTCATTACAGGCGCATCGAGGTATGAGAAACCGACAAGAAATCCACTTCATTGTCAGTATACTTCACCCTGTTGTCGGAATACCGCGTGTTGTGTAATTTGAAATCGCAGGAATTTTACAATCAAAGAGTCAAGGCTTTCCAGGATACCCGGAAACCAAATCAATTTTGGAAGGGAATCAATGCTCATCGTCCACGCAATGTGCTGAACTATACAACTGTCCCATCCGAGAAATGGCAAAGGCACTTTTCCAAACTATATGAACAAAAGCAGATTATCCAACAATGGTCGAGCGCCACAAATGAAGTAGATCCTATACTTGACGCACCTTTTCATGCGCCTAACCATGAAATTGCGCCTAACCATTAAATTTCTCAAAAGTGGAAAATCAACTGGTCAAGACAAATTTAGCAACAACATTTGGAAACTCATGAATGGTTCCTCTTTACACAAGATCTTGTGAGATTACAAGATGTGAGATCTTATAAAACACTTACAATACTGGAATAACACCAACAACGTGGTCGGAAGCAACTATTGTTCTCATACACAAGAAAGGCTGTTTTGATGTACCTGGGATGTACAGACCAATCTCTCTACTGAACACAATCACTAAAGTTTTCACCACCGTTTTAACCAACCGTCTTTCCCTCTAGACCAAAAACACAACAAAGTTTCCAAATTTCAAGCTGGATGTCGAAAAGGTATGTCGACAACCGACCACATTTTTGTGCTCAATGGCCTAATCCAAAAGCAACTCAGAAATGGCAACAAGCTGTATACTTGTTTTGCAGGATGCGGTGTTTCCTTTAAATTTATACAAATTTATAGAGTATTCTAAACGCTCTACTCATAAGCCACAGCCAAAGTCAGAACAACCGACGGTGAATAAGACAGCTTCCAAATCCAAAAAGGGGTTCTACAAGGCAAATTAGCAAGTCCAGCACTGTTCAACCTGTACATTGAAGGTCTTTCCAGCGTATTTGCCAAAGTTTAACTCGGCCGTTTGCATCTTGCCAATGCAATTATTCATCACCTACTTCACGCAGTAATTACGGTAATTGTTGCCGCCTCTTGAGTCGTTTCAAAGCAAAATAGTTCTGATATCTAACTTCTTTCACGCCCAATGTCTGGAAGTCAATACAGCAAAAACGCAAGTGATGGTGTTCTCAAAATCAGGTCGAATTCCAAAAAATTAAACATTCAAATGGAGAGTTTCCTCGAAATTTCTACATCAACACTATCACAAAGTTGCTGCAATCCATCCTTCACTCAACCACCATTTATGGCGCTGGTGATTGGGGATACAAGCATTGTAACACATTAAAAAAGGTACAACTGCGATATCTCAATAATGCAATTGGAGTGCCCATTTGCATGCCTCGGTACTTTGTTCGCCTGGAAACTGGTACGCCTGCCGTCAAGTACGACATCGCTAAGCTGTATTATGCTCAATGGTGCCGAATACTTAGTGAACAAAATTGTTTCACTCAAGCTGCTTACAAAGACCTTAAGAACGCATCGTTTAAGGCTGACAATTTGGACTCCGACAATTGGTGCTCACAACTGAAGCTACTCCTATACGATATGGGACTTGAATGGCTCTGGCGGCAAAATTCATACCATTTGGCAGTTCAGAACAGAGCAAACTTTCTGTCAAAATTGAGATATAAACTTGGTACTTCGGACCTGGTATCTTCTGCTGTCTCTAGCTCTATCCCCCACTACCACTCACTTACAAAGGGTTCATATTCACCAAAATTCTACTTAAGAGATTTTCTGAGGTACGTTGTTACTAGGATAGCCCAACTGCGCTTGTACAACAACACTGTGCTCAACAATGGAAGATGGGTCAACCTAGGATCCTTCCAGAACACTCCCTGTAAGTTTTGTGGATCTCAGCTCTCACTCCACCATGTTCTTGCCCAATGCCCCTTAAATGATATGGAAAGAGCCAAACTCGCCCTGTAGAGAGGTTACCCTCCTCACTCAATGACCTTGACCCATTAACTGATACTTAAACTAATGATAATGTAATCATGCTGATCTTGGGTTCGCTATATATCAAATAAATAATTCATTCATTCAGTTGCTCATAGGCTCTTCAGCCTTTTCATTCACATTGCCACTTTTGAAACACCTGTTACTGACACTACATGAGCACACAATACTGAGCTCTGCTACTCCCCAGTTATTAGTATTTGACTTCGTGCCTTCCGAGGGTGGGCTTCTACCAAAGGTACAAGAAGGAGTACATCACGAACATGTTCATCATTGAACTCGTTCGAAAGACCTAGTGACTAGTTGAGTTTGTTTCTAGACCGATAGTCTCTAACGGAATTCAGAACTAGCTGAGTAAAAAATACTTCGCAATAAATTCTTCTGAGTTGTCGGATTCAAACCTACACTCTCCGAATAGATAGTGTGTTTGCGCTAAATCCACTGGCAGCTATATCTGGAAATACATTCACATGTAGGTTACCAATTGCTAGAGTTTAAGTACAATAGTTATTTAACTGGAAAAATATTCACTATTTTTGCGGTCTAAAAAACACCCAATTGTACCGAAACTTCTATTTGCTGTCCAACAAAATTTTCATTAGAAAACATTTGATCCTGAATCAAATGCTAGTTGCTTATCATGTCAAAAGTTTTGTCTTAACAATTGTAAAAACTTTATTATATTATACTATTATTGTGTTAAAACACAACTAAATCCTAAAATTCTATATTTGCTAAAAAAAAATTCTCGTCTCTTCCAAACCTGATACTGTTAGTTTCTAAGTAACAGTTCTAAAAAAAAAGTGAAGAGAAGAAAAATTGCAACGTAAAAATCAGGATTAACTTAACTTTCGATTATATTTTCTAAAAGCTAGCGAGCCAAACGTGCTATGACTACCATATCATCACAAAATGTAACACTAACAAGGATTAGGCAAGACCTGCTGAATTCAGAAAAATTCCAAATTTGGCCAAAACACTTGTATTGGTGAAGAATGAAACGTAGATTTTTATTTTTACTCCATTGCCATAAATGCGCGCGAAATTTGAAAAAAATGATAGCCGACTCTCCAAAACTTCAAAACCTTACGGGAATTTAGCCACGATTTTCAAAGTTTCACGTGGTCCTTCTTTTGCCATTTCCTAATTTTGTTTCACATTGGAACTAGATCAAAGTGATGACGGAGCTCCGGAATTTGTCAGGGAGTCCTCCCCACCCCAAATTTCCGCTCCCCTTCTACCCCTCACCACCAAATAAAGAAAATAAAATTTCACAATTCTCAAATTCTAAATTTTAAAAATACGCTTTATAAAAACTATATTTTGCCTTTCTCTCGAACTCGAACATATACTTTGGAACTATTTTACTTTCTTCAATCCCGAACCAGTATTCCGGACTCAAACCGGTACTGTGAAATTTTTGGCTTTTTCCTTAATCTCGAACCGGTATACCGGACTCAAACCGGTGCTTTGAAATTTTTGGCACTTTCCTCGATCTCGAACCCGTATTCCGGACTCAAACCGGTACTTTGAAACTTTTTTCACTTTCCTCGATCTCAGACCGGTATTCCGGACTCAAACCGGTACTTTTAAGCTTTTTTCACTTTCCTCATTCTCAAACCGGTAATCCGGACTCAAACCGGTACTTTGAAACTTTTTTCACTTTCCTCGATCTCAGACCGGTATTCCGTACTCAAACCGGTACTTTTAAACTTTTTTCACTTTTTTCATACTCGAGCCCGTATGCTCGACTCAAACCGATACTTTGAATCTTTTTTTACATTCCTCAATCTCGAACCGGTATTCTGGACTGAAACTGGTATTTTAAGACTTTTTTTCCCGTTTTTTGATCTCGAACTGGTATTCCAAACTCAAACCGGTGCTTTGAAACTTTTTTTCACTTTTTTCGGTTTTGTTTCGGAATTCCAAACCCAAACCGGTACTTTGTAACTTTTTTCACTTTCCTCGATCTCGAACCGGTATTCTGGACTCAAAACGGGACTTTGAAACTTTTTTCACTTTCCTCAAACTCGAACCGGTATTCTGGACTAAAAACGTTAGTTCAAAACTTCTTTCACTTTCTTCGGTCTTGAACCAGAATTGTAAACCCTAATCGGTACTTTTAAACATTTTTAACTTTCCTCAAAAAAATAAAAGCTTCTATTGCCTTCTATTAACCAGCCTGCGTAAAGGGGAACAATTCCCTAGTTTAGCCACAAATGCGTCTACTCTATTGATTTTCTCCTTAAGGAATTGCCAAGCCTCTTACTGTATATGCCCGTGAATTTGTGACTTAAGCTTCAAGGCTAGACGTTATAAAAATTAACAGATGTTTTCCAATTTTGAGAAGACATACACTTACGCTAATGAGTCCTTCCAACTATGTCTCTACCCACTTCATTTTATGTTCACTAACCGCTATGCGGGAAAGTCAAATAACGCTACTTTAATATTAACTTTTTTCTTCGAGATATAATTTAATTATTTAGACATTACTATTACTTTTTTTCTTGATATTATTCGAAATATTCGAATACTCGAATTGTGAAATTGTATTTTCTGCATTTGATGTTGAGGGGTATAAGGGGAGTGGATATTCGGGGTGGGGAGGACTCCCTGACAAATTTCGGAGCTCCGTCATCACTCTGATCCAGTTCCAATGTGAAGCAAAATTAGGAAATGGCAAAGGGGGGACCACGAGAAACTTTGAAAATCGTGACTAAATCCCGTAAGGTTTTGAAGTTTTGGAGAGTCGGCTATAATTTTTTTCAAATTTCGCGCATTTGTTGCCATTGAGTAAAAATAAAAATTTGCGTTTCATTCTTCACCAATACAAGTGTCTTTGCCAAATTTGGGATTTTTCTAAATTTAGCAGGTCGTGCCTAGGCCATGTAAGTTTCCTAGACTTGTTCTTTACAATATATAGAGAGCTAGAGTAATGGAGTATTCATAAAGCCCTGGAATCTATAATACACTACAATGATCCTTCGTTTAGAGAAGAGCGTTTTTGCTGTACGTTAAAAATTTAAATTTAAATGTCATGCGTTTTCTTCGGTCCAAACTCTTGTTTCTCAACTAATTTATACAATTAATTCTTTGGATTATTGTAGGCAAGTAGAATTTCGTTTTCCGAGAAAACGTAATCTATGCACAAGTCTGTGCACGTATAGGTTCCCTTCACCTATAAATCCCGTCATTCCAAATTTTGGAGAAGAGCCTTTCCAATGTAGTGCTAATTAAAGACAAGTACACAATAAGTATGTAAGTTGTAACTTTGTTACTTCTCTGAGATACTTGTTTTGGCAATATCTTACCTCTTTTCCGCTATGTATGATCTCCTAAACTTTTTTAAGTTTTTACTGTACTCGTGGAGAAGTCTGTCAGGCGTGCTTTTAAGATTTTTACCCGGTTTAATTGTTACCTGGTTAAAGTACGGTAAAAGAGTCATAGTAGCCTTCCATAAAATTACAAATACCAGCTTTTCTTATATCCAAGAATAAAATTTGTGAATTTTTTTTCTAATATTACTTATCATATGTTGCCTTATACGTCACAATCAGTTACTGACAGTGAGGTTTTAGGCTTCGCCTCATTTGTAACTTTCAAATTACAATGTGATTGATAAATATAATGAAAACGTTAGGTGTATTCGGAAGTCTCTGGTAAAACGAACCCTGTTATTTTTTATTTGAAACTACTCAAAGTAAATAATAGTTTTAGCTTAGTACAAATGAACATTTAATTCATATACCCAATCCTATATAGTGCGTTACACAGAAATATTATTATTATTCATCGTTTTCAACGCTCATTATAGTATTAAAATTGTTTAGTTATTAGTATTTCATGGCAGAAAAAGCACTCAGCACTGATATTTTTTACTTTTTAAGATTATTCTATTAGATACTAGCTGTACCGCCTCGCTTCGCGACGCTAACTTGCTAGCGGCTTCCCGTAATAACATTATTCCCGCCGTCACTATAAGGAAAAGTCCCCAAAATCTGGAGCTATACAAAGTCATTATATCGCTTAATGTGATCCAAATTTAAGTTTCTATTTCGGGTTTGACCCTATTCACTTTCAACTTTCTTTAACTGGAAAATAGGGCACATGTAGCTCTAATAGTAAGTGCTAGAATGTTATACGAAAATTAGAATGAAAGTATCAAAAACTTAGCCACATTTAATCTTTGACCTTTGGTCACTAAGAAAGTACCTACTGCCCGAAGTTTGATCACCCCATATTGCCATAGTCATTTAGATTCAAAATCTTGCGCTTGCAGCTCCAGCGGTCTCCGCAGGATATGTTTATACTCGTAAATAGTTTTATGTATATCGACATTGACCTTTGACCCTAGTAAAACCGGAGTGACTTTGAGCTTAAAGAGTTTAGCCTTAAACCACTGAATCTCAAAACCTCACTCATGTACCAAATATGGCGCCTCTTGCCCCAGCGGTTTTTGCAGAATTGGATAAAACACGTTAAATGTTTTACATTTTTACCTTTGACCCTTAAATAACCGCAAATGTTAGGTTTTAAAACACCTAATTTTCAAACCTTATTTATGAATAAAAATTTGGCGCGCCAAGCCCCTGCGGTATTTGCACAATTGAATAAAACACGTCAAAAATAGAGTATTTTGACGTTTGACCTTTGACCCTCAAAAACCGGAAGTAAATTTCACCAGGATCCTAAATTACCCCATTTACATACCTCACTTTTGTGCAACAATATGGCGCCTTAAGTCCCAGCGGTCTTTGCGTGATAGGAGAAAACACGTTAAATTTGGGGTAATTTGACTTTTGACCTTTGACCCTAAAAAAACCGAAAGAAAAATTTGCCCAGAGTTTGACCCAAAAATACCCTCTTTTTAAACCTTATTTATGTACCAAATATGGCACCACTAACCCAAACGGTCTTTGAGGAAATGAGGAACAAAAAACGGTAAATTTTGGGTGTTTTGACCTTTGACCTTTGACCCTAAAAAACCCGGAAGTAAATTTTGCCCGGAGTTTGGTCCTAAACCCGCGCAGATGCATACCTAATCTATATGTAAAATGTGGCGCCTGTAGCTTCAGCGGTTTTTTCAGGCATCGATGTCAAACAGACGGACAGACAGACAGACGAACGATTTTATAGTATAGAAGATAGAGATAAGCAGAAAACTGTCAGGCTACTTCAACGTATTCAACCTAAAAATTGCATGTGTAAAACCAAAAAAATTAACGTAAATTTGTGTACCATGTACGTTAAATTTACTAATAAATAACATACGGATTTAAAGTGTTGGAGGGCTTTATTCCATTCAACATAGTCCATGTGTATGTTGTCACTTTCCGTAGATGTTATCACATAATGCTTATCGCAAAGCATCAAACTAGATTGTGCGCTTTCAAACTCATAAAGCTTCGTTGTACTGTAATATATGAAGTAAAATTACAACATTTTTCCGTTCAACTAAAATAAATTAATTTGTTGTAGCATACATATCTGCTGATGCTGTAAAGCTTCAAGTTTGTGACAAGCAAGCCACGGGCCTCATTATATTCTCCATGTTGGTGAAGGTAGAACGGCTATGAATTATGGTTACTCATCTTTAGTTTGTTGTATACACTAAAGCTATTTAAATAAGTAAAAATATAGGCACACGTATATACCGGGTTCATGCGTACAAAAATAGGTTTGACAGTACTGCCAATATGTTTACCATAGCACACAACGCTAAATAAATCCTTATGTTCCATAAAGTTTGATATGGATAAGGTGTAGTTGCGGTAGTGTTCCACAGTTTGTTTGCAATCCTTTGTGTTTCTGCAACCAATAAAGTGATTGTATATTTTCATAATATATAGTATACATTATATATTTTGAAATCTACTAGTGCATGTGACCAACAAATTTGACACTTTTACCGTTTTAATGGTAAGTTCCAAATTCTGATACGCTTGAAAATTCTAAGACGATAAAACGATTGATGTGAATTTGGAAGCTTCTTTTTAAACGAACCTTACGGCAGAGTGGACAGTATAACCTTATGGAGTACTTACATGTACAACTAAATTCCGCTATGATTTGGCCTTGGAACTTCACTAACATGGACTCCGCGCGTCGCGATTCCTCCAGATTGAGCTGAAAGTTGGTAAACTTGTTAAGCCAGTCATAAAA
>JAQFYP010002046.1:0-13627 GCA_034694865.1 Bilobella braunerae | reverse complement strand
TGGTGGCATCTACTTGAGGAAGAATGACCTAACTGGGCTTTGACCTTTGACATTGAGTCAAGTAGCTTTGACCTCAGTGCCAAAGACACCTTTTTCAACGCCACCTCGATGCGAACCAGCTCCTCCTTCAATCCAATCCAGGTCTCTATCCAGTAGAGGCATGCGCGGCAGAAGGTGAGGTCTCCCAAGGGAACGATCCTGAGGTCACCCGAGAGGTCAAAGGCCTCGGTGTAGGCTCTAAACAACTTGAACTTTTCAAACGCAGTGACAGGAGCATGCGGTGGCGTTGGGGTTTGACAATTGAGACAGGAAGCACTGGGCGTGGGTTCAACCCCACCCTCCTTCGACTCCATTTAGTTGTGATCCAATTAGTTAAATTAGAATTGCAGTTAAATAAATCAGAGTTTAAACTTACAACATCTAATTAAAAAGTTGTGATTATCAAATCAAAACAAAACAATTTTTTCCCGGGCTCTCTTTTTGAACTGTGCAACATTATCCGAGGCCCCACTAATCCACAGCACTCTGAAATGTTAGGCGAAAAAATAACCCTGAAAGTTTGTTTTACGGAAATTAATTAAAATTGATTCTTGTTCGACCGTATTCGTCAATTGATTTTGCGTTTTAAAACCGGTTTTTTTTAATTAATAAAAAACAAAGATCAAATAATATTAACATTGTGCTGAAATTTTTGCATAAATTAATTTCACGCGGCAGTATGAAGGTTATGCGCTTAGGTTGATGAAACAAAACGTTCCGGGTCAAAGGTCAAGCATTTTGCTAGTTGGGATGGGTGGTAAACTTGACTAAATTAAAATTAAAATTTAGTTTGACCAATCCAACGCTTTTGGATTCACGTTGCAATTTGTTATTCTTGATTGTTTAGTACTCAAGGTTTACAAAAAATTTATGAATTTTTCAAACTTTTTTTTTTCAAAGTTTCAATCATCTCTCTCTTTTTCCAGAGTCAACTGCACAGCGCAGCTAGTTTTTAATTATAGAATTCCTAGTGTCCCTCCAAAGTTTTCCAAAAGACGGCAAAACATTTTGAATTCCTTTTTATAAATACGTTTATTAAAAATACTAGTTAAATGTAAACAATAACACAAATCGAATAAGTAAAACAAAACAATAGTTACATGATTCAGTAAACTACAAATTTAATAAAAAGTTTCTAAACATTTATGTGAAGTATATACTAGATATATTTAATATAAATATATTTTATTACTACTATATTACACTACACGGAACTCTAAATTTGAAAAAGTGGTGTTCTTGGTGAATCTGATTTGTTTGACAGGGCTGAACGCACTGGGTTGTGGTGGTGTTTTATTTCAGCCGAACAAAATCAACTCTTTCAAAATTTCAAAATCAAATTTCAAACTAATTGCCTAAAAAACTAAAAATTAACTAAATTTGTATATTATTATATTAGAAGTTGTTGTTAAGAAAGAAACAAAAAAAAAGACTCTTTACACTCGACAAGAGAAGATAAGTTTTACGTTTAAAATTGTTTATGACTTGATATGAAATATATGTTACCTAACTAAAGTATTTGATTAGAGAGCATTGTTCGAGTTACACGTAGAATTAGTAATAGTAACAATAGAAATAGTAATAGTTATAGTAATATTATATTATAGTATTATCATCGCTAAAATATTATATTGAGAATACGTAGCATTAGTAGTAAAAATTGGTATTGGCATAAGATAAGCATGCATTGTCCATTATCTATCTGTGCATTATCCTGCATTATCTCTTGTACTTTTCCGGCCGTCGTGTGCCCATAAGGTAAGAAAAGTAACAAAAGACGCGAATACCAACGCTCTCTGCCAAGTATACGGAGACTTTCCCACTTAGAATTAATTTAATAATGAATTTCACAATTCAAGTAAAATACAACCAACACCTAGTTAACGTGACTGTAAGTGGATACGACACTAGTAAAAAAAAATAAAGCTTTTTTTTTATATAACGGAACTAACTGGTCACTCCGGAGGTCAACTGAAAAGAGTCATTTATAGGTGTTAGAATATGACTCATCTAGCAATCTTGTTTCTTGAAACACCAATAAACTCATTTACAATTCAATAAGTTATCAGCACGAGTGCTCTAACAAAGAGCCTTTTTTAAAAGTACAAGACAAAAACAAGGGAAAAAAAATCGCATCTAGTTTTTTTTCTTTATGAGACAACAGAGTTTTTGCTCCCATCCCGAGTTCAGCATTTACTGGAACTGGAATTTTCTTCACAATATCTTTTCTTCAAAGTTATTTTTGTTTTGGAAATTATTTCACTTCTCGTATACAACCCTGAATATTACCCTAAACCTAGAACCGAGCCCAACCCTAAACCCGAATTTGAACCCTAAACTAGAACAAATTGGCTCTTTAGTGTAATGAGTAGGTTAACCCCTGTTTCAAAATGGCGACCGTGACTATACGTCATGGTTGGGTACTCTGGAGGAATGTGCAACGGTTCATGGGTTGTTTCATAATTCGAATTATTAGTAGTAGCAAATATTTTAAAGTTTAATTAGTTTAAAATTAGCTTAGTCTAGGTGCCCTAACCAGTCTGTTCCTTTTATACTCATTTTACTTGGTAGACAGGCAAAGTAAAACTTACACAAGTTGTTAAATGGTGCCAGCTACATTGAATTATACGTGTTTGAAAGCTCCCTGCAGCCGCTGCACGTACATACCAAAACTACGCTCCAAAATTAAAAATTTTAAACTTGTCCACAAAACGTATTTAGTATGCAAGGATTATCTATTATGTGTTTGAGCGCTCGCTGCAGCCGCTGCACGCATAGCCCAAAAAAACGCTCCAAAATCAAAAAAATTGAACAAAATGTATCTATATATTATGGAAGGAGTTATCGATTATGTGTTTAACCGCTCTCTGCAACCGCTGCACGCGTAGCCAAGAACTACGCTCCAACATTATAAAAATTGAAAATGCGTAGTATACTTTCAACTTCGCAACACATTACAAAAAATAAATTTAAAAAAGAAAAGATAGACATTTGAACTAAATTTCTGTTTCCTTATACAATTCTTTAGGGAAATTTAAATGCTTTTCCTCCTTATGGAAATCTAGAGGGAAACAATTAGCAAGTTAATTTGACACCCATTTGGAAAAGGAAGTACTGAAATGACGAGAGTCAAGTATGTGTACAAAAGCAAACTTAAAATTCGTTTCCAGTAGACAAGCTACATGAGTGAAGTTTTCTTATATTTTGAAATGGAAAAGTGTCATTTGTATCAACGCGCATGTTTTATTTTATCGTTTTGTCTCCTACTTTATACCAATGCATTTAGCCGCGCTAATGCTGCCTGTTAGAATATAACTCATTAATGTGGAATCTTGTTTCTATGAGTTTTATGACTTTCCTATCTTGATCTTTTACGTCTAAGAACCCTTCACATGACCCCTTGAATTCTCATTTCTGCACGTGAGAATGCGCTCCTTTGCTAAACTTAGAATTAGTGATCTCTACGAAGATCAGTTGCTTCTCTTTTGAATCTACAATAAACTAATATCATAATTCGACACGTTATAAGCACGAGTGCTCTAAAAAAAGAGCCTTTCAAAAGTGCAAGAAAAAAAAGTAAAAATTAGCGCATCTAGTTTTTTCTTTCTTTGGAAACAATAGAGTTTTTGCTCCCACAGAGCCAATCCCCAGTTCAGCATTCACTGGAACCTTTCTTCACAATAACTTTTCTTCAAGTTATCTTTGTTTTGGAGTAAGGATTAAGTGCAACTTTCTCTATATTCCACAGGACGGACATTAAAAACTTAGGATTCGGATTACTGGCTTTAAAGGATATCATTTCTATTTTTTAATTTCCAATCCTCGATCTAAATTGCCATGACGACGACGCAGAAGATCGATGTTTTTCACATCACGAAGTTGGGCCAATCCAACTTCAAGCAATGGCGGTTTCAAGTCCGCCCAATTCTCAAAACCGCCGAGCTTTGGAGGGTGGTTTCCGGCGACGTGCCGACTCCATCAGTGACAGCGGCAGCGGATGAAAAAGCCGCTGGGCTGAAGAAGGATGTTAAGGTGTGGGCAATCATTGGCCCCACCCTTGAAGAGTCGCAAGCGACTCAAGTTTACGAGAAAAGAACGTCTTAGCAGATGTGGGACAAATTGACCCAAATGAACTCGGACTTGAGTATGCAAAAGAAACAGCATACCCTCGCCAAGTTCTTTAATTTCAAGGTTCAAGATATGCAGAGCCCAGTCTCTGCCTACCGCTAAATCGAGGGTTTATCCAGAAGCCTGGGGGAAATGGGCGTGTCAATGGACAAGGCAACCATCATCACAAAAATCTTCACTTCTCTCCCCGAGAGCCGCCACTTGGCCTTCAAGAAAGCCTGGGACAGCGTTGCAGACGCTGAGCAAACGTGGAGATGTTGGCAAGACTCAGAAAAAAAAAATTGGAGCTGAAGGAGGAAGGCGTCAAATAGAAAGTCGTCGCTTTTCACTCGGGTGGAAGGAAGCATCAGGGCAAAAAATCACAGCAGTCAGTTGCTCCTTGACACTCAACAATAAACTAATATCATAATTCGACACTGCTCCAATACTGTACAACAACGGAGTAAGTACAACTTCAGCCAAAAACACAATTGGTTTTGTTATAAATTAAATTTAACTGCAACTCAACAGGCCATTGCAGTATTTTACTCAACGAATTGAACACCGACAATCCAGGGCCTGAAGAAAAGAATCAATATTTAGGTAATGAAAGCATTAAATAAAATCTAACACTATCGAACAATAATTAAAAATTAAAAATAATTTTACAAATAAAACATTAGAATTTAATACATTAGTTAAATATTTAATTACATTAGCAAATTATTATTATAAGAAATTGTAAATTGAGCTGCAAGTGTGCAACAACGACAGGAAGTGGCGTAAGGGAGATGACTCGCTTAAAGGCTATAAGTTGGTTATAACTGGTGTAACCCATGAACTGTATTTGTTGGAAAACTTGGATGAAGGCTTTGGTGGATGATGGGAAAAAAATTACACTATGTGACTTGGGGCAGAAGGAGTGAACAATGTAAACTTGAAATACAACAACTATACAAAAATTAAATCCGCCGTTAATTCCGAAGCAAACTGGAAATATTTGCATGTTGGATTTAACAACCATCAATCTGTGATTTTTCTGCTTGCTCTATCACCGCGTGATCAACTTGTAATCGATATTCACAAATAAGACGGCGCATCATCTTACTCGCCAATGCCAATAATGGATGAAGTTTTTAAGGTTATATGCAATCACGCACAAGATGCCATTATTTACGATTCGTCTGTTAAAACCACCCATTGTGACATCATAGACAAAATTTGGCCCACATTGCTCAAAGCAAATGAGATGATTTTGTTGAGGGACTTGGACCAGGAGGGGCCAGATGCTGTTGACAGGAGTATCAGCCGATGTTTAATTCTTACAAAAACATTTTTGCTATGGCATTTAGGCATGATGTTCCAATCTGTTTGGACTCAATTTTATGCATAAATACTATTTATACACTCAGTAACACCTTAATTGTGTATGATTTTTATAAGCAAATCCTGGCTAGGTTTTTGAGAATTTTAGAGAGTACTGCATGATTAATTGTATGAATAATTTCTTGTTGTATCTGTTAAAAGTGGCCTCTAAAATATCTAATACATACATTGGTTATTTAGGTTAAGAATCTGTCGATCAGAAAATTCTTAATATCTCTTCTCTTGATTTGGTAACTTTGGCCTTCTAGGCATCTATAAATATGAAATCGATTGGTTTATAAAATTATTGTTCTGTGAATCTGTTCTGTTCGGGCTGTCAAGTTGTTGGGATAAGTCAATCTATCTCTAGTGCCTATTCAGAACACTAGTTTTTATCGCTTCCTCCCTATTCTGCCTAGGTCAGTGATTCTCACGCTTCTGTTTTTTAATGCTAATAGCCTTTTGGGGAATACGCCACCACCAATCCCAGATCGACAATGTGTCCTTTTTCTAGTTTAGTCACTGTCTGTCCGTGATTTGAACCACATTAATAAATATATTCTATTAACTGAGTTATTCGTTTTCGATTTCAGCACGAGAGAAAAGTGCAAATCAAAAAGTTTCTCTATGCTTTTGGGTTTCCTTCTAAAAACGTTAGTCAACAAAAACTGAAGTGAACAATAATCACAGTGAACAAAGGCAGTGATTTTGAACAGATCCCAAAAAGTACGGGTTGTTTTTCGCTCCCCTTTTACTACTAAGAAAGCAAAAATTCATTCTCCTTTTTGGAAAGAAGAAACTGAAAGACGAAGATTTAAGAAAAAGGTTTTTGGTCTTGGTTTACGGGAAACTTGTAAGTAATTCAAACCAATTTCCATATTAAATCTTCTATCTCTCAAAATCGCCGGAGAAAGCAAAAATGACAGAAAAAATTGAGTTCTCGCACATTACAAAGTTAGGGGTCTACAACTTCAAACAATGGCGGTTTCAAGTACGCCAAATTCTCGAAGCCGGCAAGCTTTGTGGGCGTGGTTTTCGGCAACGAGCCGACTACATCAGCGACAGCCTCAGCGGCTGAGATTTCCGCCTGGCTGAAAAAGGAGGTTAAGGGTCCAAGTTGGCCCCACCTTGGAAGTCGCAAGCGACTCACGTACGTGTACGAGTTTGACAAGCGCACCAAAAAGAATTTGGACTCGTCAAGTCTGAAAAACAACACACCTTGGGTTTTGAACTACAAAGCGGGAGCAAGTGAAGACAAAAAAAAAGCACTGGCACTCAATTGCTATCTGTCCCTTTTTTCATGCTACAATGAGTTATAGTCACACCCCAAACCCGCTCCAGCAAATTACGTCTTTTGGGCATGACATCGGATCTCCGCGTCATTCGGAGGGGCACGTAGCCCACTCCGAATAACGCGGTATAACGTGCCAAGTCTTGGCAAGGCCGGGACTCTTTAAATACTTTCTGATGTTAGATTAGACAAATGTGCCAAATACCCGGGCATCTCCACAAAGTGACCTAGATAAGATAAGCTATATAAACCCATGAGTCCCAGAACTTGGGACACACACTCATTTCCCTGCTTAAGTAAATAAAGAAGTATACTCTAAAAACACAGAACAATTGTTACGTCATTGTTACGTGTGAGCTTCCCCAAAGGAGCGTCACATGTTTTGGTCCTTCGACCCTTAGAATTCTTTTTATATAATTACGTACAGAAATTTTACGCAATTTATGTGTCATAGACACATAAATATGGCCCTTCGACTCAATTGTACTTACTTTTCTAATTATTACCATAGAATTACCATAAGTTACCACATTTACGTGCGCCCTAAGCACACATAAATATGATCTTCCGACCCTTGGAATTTTTTTTATTTAACGTAGAGAAATTGAAGACTTGGAATTTTTTGCGAGGAATACAAAATTTTCAAAAATCTTAAGACCATTTTTAGGCCAACGTGACATAAATATGCCTGTCGTCCAAATTAATTTCAATTAATTAAGATTAATCAATTTTTTACCATTTGCACACATATGGACCTATTTTTTAATACTAAAAAGCTTTTAACTAGACTTCGATTCATTATTTCATCCAAACTTCTTTTCAGTACAAAAATGTTATGATAATTTAAGCAATTAAAATAAAGAATCAAAATTCGATTTTTAAGTCCAAAAAATGACTTAGCAAATTCGTGAAAGCATCTTAATTTTGCAAAATTATGACTTTACGCTAAAACAAATGAGAAAAGCAGAATTTGAGCTTCAATTCCTCAAAATAAGTTCCAAATTTTACTGCCTTCTGTTTCAAAAAATAAAAATAAATTTTCATTGGATTTGTTCGTATAAAACATTCATTCTATCAAAATCATTCTTTTCAGTTTCAAAAAAAAAAAGTGCAGAAAATTTTTTATTTACGAACAAACAGGGTTTGAGAAAACATCCGATTTTCAGTAAAAACACACCCTGGAAAAATAGATTTCTCAAACGAATCTTTCTTTTAATTCAGGATAAAAAGGCAAGCACAAACTTTAGTGTGCAAAGTGAGCAGTAAATAAAAATTATCACATTTATTCTGATACAGAAATTTCGAAATTTCAAACCTAAATTACCAAACTCTGAAAAACCCACAAAAATGAAACCCAGGAAATGAAGCAACCTGAGTGAAAGTTGCATAAAATTCATAAAAGTCATAAAATTAATTTTTTCTTCATTAATTCATTGCTTCAAGAAAGCTTCATTAAGTTATAACACGTTAGCTAAATTCCATTTTAAATTAATAATAACTAAATTAAAGACAAAATTAATTAAAGATATGGCAGGGCTTAAAATCACATCTGGCAGACCTTTCCTCAAAAGGAAATATCAAATTTCGGCAGAGGGGTTAAAATTTAGAAATGTTAAAAATTAAAGCCAAAGCCTAGCCAAAAAGTTAAAATAGAACAAAATTCCAACAAGGAAAAGAAAGGGGGAAGAAAAACGCCCACTTAAGCGTCCCTTCGCAACAGACGCATCTTTTCTTGGCGTCACTCTGGTGCGTGGTCTTCAACACAAAACAAGTGCTTTAGCAACACGCACTTCATTTTCAAATTAAATCAGCGACTTTACAGTACGCAAAAATATGAAATCGATTTAATTACAAAAATAAGAAAATTATAAGTGACCGTACACAACGCCATACAATATCATGAAAATCATTGGGGCCTGCAATAAGGAAATATTCTAGAAAGGAGAAACAAATTCCTCGACATCCGCGTCCATGGCTAAACGAGATCTTGACCTCGAACGCACACATCTCAAAGGAACCCAGACCATAACGGTGTTCCACACCAGGTAAAGGACGCGGCGTTCCTCCAGGTCCATCCACAATCATTCCACAGATTGGACATGAAAACTGTAAAATCAAACAGCCTTCGTTCCGTCCTCTCAAAACAACACGATTACAATGAGTCACCAGGAGGTGACCCCAGATAAGCCAAAACTTCTCCCACTTCAATAGAATAATTAGAACATTCATATATAAGCACTAGTTACTTTAAAATATAATTAAGGCTATAATTTGACTTTTAATTTCGTCTTACCTTTTAAAATAACTTAAGAGCACACAAAACATTTTTTTTAAGTAATTCATTTCCAAAAGGGGTATGTTTTCTTTAGGAATTTTAAAATTATAAATCAACAACGAAACAAAATTGCATTTTAAGGAAAGTGAGCATACTAGCAAACGCATTTCAAAAAATCATAATAAGTAAATGTACTCATTGGTTCAAAATATTAAAGCGATTTCGCAAATAGAAGGAAATTTCTTAATTTAAAGGGGGCCTCTCTACAAGCAATTCTAAAAGGGGTCTACAGCTCCTGACTATTACCTTACCCTGAGGGGGGTAAGGAGGGGTCTCCGGCTCCTAATAACGAACGGGCGGTTTTTTTTTAAAAACTCTGAAACCTCAATAAGGGGGCTTTTGGTTTTTCAACAAACCTAAGGTTATTTAACAGGGGTCAAGCACCCTAACCCATTTAAAGGGTGGTTTAAAGGAAAATTATAAAACCAAGACTTCCTTACTTTACTATCAAAAAGCAATTCCATCTACCTATCCAACCAAAAGGGGGACCTCAACCTCAACTTAAACCAACTGATGGGAGGGGGGAGGTTTCTAAAGAAGTACTAAATTAAAAGAGGGGTTTACACCCATAATATTCTGAAAAGGGAGTCCCAATGCTCTTTAGTAATCAAAAACGACTCGCAAATATCCTATTTTAATTAAGTTACTTTCAAAGGGGATTGTTGACACCTCACTCACTTAGTGGGGGTCCTCCTATTCATACTACAAGTAGGGGGCTTATTATGTTTACTAGATAATAACAAGGGGCTCCTAAGTTTATTGTTATAAAAAAAAAAGTGAACAAATCTGAACAAACATCCCAGTAACTCAGTGAATCAGGTCACAATCAAGTGAAAATTTCAAAAATTATCCAATCATCGTTTTTAACTGTGTTCAAAATTGGAAACGAGACGGTCAGTTAAAATGCCTAACAATACACAAAATTCAAAGTTTCATATCCTGCAACAAAGGGAAATTGTACAAATTACCACCGCCTTCCGCAAATTTTAAAAAAAATCATTCAACTGACGCTCTTCTAAACTTACGGAGCAAGATCGATACAACAATTAACGAGATCTTCAATCCAAATAAAAAATTACCTGGACTGATAAAAAGGAGGTCAAACTTTAAAATTAAAAAGAAAAAAAGAACCCACCATTACAACAACGTTGTTATCCATGCAATGCCATATTCGCCAGAAGAAAAAAAGTATGTCACTCCAAAAGAAAAAATTACGAAAAAAACTCTTCACGAACCAAAGCCACTTTTGGTGAAATTCGAAAATCCGGAGGACAAGAGGCGCATTTACGCAAACGCCCACAAACTTAAAAATAGTGTCTTACCTCTCGTCATACACGACGACATGGCAAAAGAAGAAAGAAAAGAAAGAGCCACTTGGGTAAAAATAATCCAGGAGGCGAAATCCATGGGAAAAAAGTTAAAATTCGTTGGAGAAAGCTGTATGTTAATGACAAACCAATTCAACAATCCAAAAAAGATGAGCAAAACAAAACATTTCAACCTGGACTACAATCTAAGACAACCGCCTCGTTGGGAGAAAATTGTGTCAAGGAACTCTACAAATCATTCAACTCTATACCCACTCAAACACTGAAAAGACAAGCTCCATTACCGCCATCGTTGCAGAGTACGTCATCACTACCGGTTCTCCACGGCACTCTAGAAGAATAAATCAACAATTGACGCAGAAAACCCAATCCCCAACTACAAGGAAACTTAAGAGGCTGCGGATTCGTTCCCGTGTCGGACTCATTTCTTCAACTTAGGATAATACATACAAAATTGTAAAAATTTCAAATTTTAAATTATCAATTAATGTGCCGAAATAGCGCAATTGGGAGAAGCATTAGCAAATACCTAATCTAAATAACGAACTGTAAATTGAAGACTTTGGGTCATTTACAAAATTATTATTACAGAAATTTAAAACCAGACCCGGGGTGTTTATGTCATACTCCAAAGCCTCTCCAGCAAATTACGTCTTTAGGGCATGACATCGGATCTCCGCGTTCTTCGGAGGGGCACGTAGCCCACTCGGTATAACGTGCCAAGTCTTGGCAAGGCCGGGATTCTCTTGGTCTCTTTAAATACTTTCTAATGTTAGATTAGACAAATGTGCCAAATACCCGGGCATTTCCACAAGGTGACCTAGATAAGATAAGGTATATAAACCCATGAGTCCCAGAACTTAGGTCACACACTCATTTCCCTGCTTAAGTAAATAAAAAGTAAACTCTAAAAACACAGAACCATTATTACGTCATTGTTACGTGTGAGTTTCCCCCAAAGGAGCGTCACAGTTGTCTTATTTTAATATAAAGAAAAACTCCATTACCAGTCAAGAACTTTGCTATTGCAAGACACCCAACAAAGTTCTGGGATGAGATCAACTCAAAAACCCAAAAAGGAACCTGTCAAACTCTGAACGGCTTTTCCAGAAAAGGTACAAACATTTTCAACTTGTAAGAAAATCGTTGTAGCTATAGACCAGGGTATCTTGCTGGCGTCAACATGCAAGAAACTAACACCATACCCGTTCCTTGATCCTTGAGGAAGAGTTTGACTGCAGGAAAGGGCGTCACCCTGAATGAAAAGCAGTTGCCTTTTCTCACTCTAGCGAAAAGGGTGAGATATCAATCGTCGAACTGATAAAGAAGACAAACTCTTAGATGTGACAAGAAGGGTCATTAGAAAAGGGAGTGTCCAGAAGCAAAGCAAAACGGCGGAAAGATGCTGCCGTTTTTCAAAAGCGCTCAAAGGACCCCAACAGAATGCCTGGCTGGTGACATGGTCACTGAATCTGACTTTTAGATCAGTGACATCGTTCCACGTTTCTGGAAATTTGAAGTGGTTTAGCAGCCTAGACCATATGAAAGCTTCCATTGAAATTCCGTTGACTAAAGAAACCTGTGCTCCGTGATGCTGGAAACGCTCCCACAGGGAAAATGAGTCAATTTGATAATTGGCAACGTTCTATTCATTCCAGGTGCAGCCAATTTGTTTTCAGAGGTGGTCATGGCTCGGAAAGGCTAAGTTATCACCCGCGATGTTAAGGAGGCGGTTTTCGTAGAGCGCGGAGAAATGGAATTTTCCTACGGCTACGATTAAGGCAGGTCAAAACATGCCGGGTATCCAGCCCAATGCAAGTGGCGCGCCAATATTCTACCCAACCTAGTAGGGTATAAATCAAAGGTCGAAGAGTTGTAGTATTCAGATAAGAATTTTAACAGTTCAATAGAAAAATAAACCGGTACGAAAACTACACTGTTAAGTAAAATGTTTGTGAAATTGTTTGTTGCTGCCATTTGGCAACTACTATCTAAGCCCAATTTATTATCTTTGAAAGCACAATATTAGCCTTTCTTTAAAACAATGATTATGTACAAAACCCAGTGAACAGACGGAAGGCTATACAATGTGACTGAGACCAAATAGTTTCCAAAAACCTGAGCTACAAGTCCAGCTGTTGGAGCTGGATCAGTACAAAAAGAAACTGGAAGTTCTCGATTGACGTTGGGATAGACTCGATCAACTTCAAGCATAGGAATCTATTTTAAAGTATACCGTAAGAACATTCAACGATTGTTTTGGTTCATTTGTGACCTTATTTTAAAACATTTTGTTCGGAATTACTTAACAAAAAAATTTGCGCATTTGGGTACAAGCGCATCGTCGTCGGACTCGTCATTGGACACAAAAATTTCTCAAAACATGCTCAAACTAAATATAAACAATTATTAAGCTACCTTGAATGCTAAGTTAGTTTAAACTAACTTTGCATTGGTTTAAGTTTCTTCACTTCTCACTTTGCAAGTGGTTGCTCGGTGCAACGGAAACCGATTTCTTGTTCAAAATTACTCTTCACTTTGCCAAACTCGTAGTTGCAACATACGTACAGAACGTTGCAACGCTCACTTTGCACTTTTGAGCATTTTTTGAAAGCAAATTGAAAAGTGGATGACGCAACAGGCCCCAGCAAAAGCTTCGCAAAAGTCTTTGAGGCTTGCTTGTCGCCATCACATATTTGAACTACTACGAGCTGCCGCCTGGGACTTAGTAATGGCTTTTTAAATAAATTCTTTAATTTGCAAATTGAATTGGTTTGGTAAATTTCATTTTTTTAACAGACTGGCCGGTTTGCGTACCCGAAAGTAAGGTATAGTTCCCGGAAACGTACTAGTTTGAATGTAAATACCCTTGTACAATTGCTTCTATTGTAAGCTATGGGATAAAAGTAATATCTTTTTTTATATTGGTTGATAATTGATTTTTTAGTGTGTAGTGAAAGTGTTAAATAATTTTGCACCTATACTTTTGAAAATTGTGATAGTCTAAACAAGGCCGTGTGAGCTAGGATATGATAATCATCGAGTGACTATTTTGGGGGTGGGTTGCGGGGGGTGGGTTGGTGGTTTTTGGCGGTGGCAGGCGGTGGGTTAATGGAGGTTAATGAGGGGTGTAATGTTAAGTGAGGGAGGGTGGGTTTAGTG
>JAQFYP010002045.1:0-13627 GCA_034694865.1 Bilobella braunerae | reverse complement strand
CCTCCCCCACTCACTTAGCACAAGCGCAAGCACGTTGACCAGGCCATAGGCAAATGTCAAAGAGCAAGAAAAAAAAATTAATTGCAGGTTCGAACTCAGCGACCTCAAATTAGTCTAAAAAATTACAAGGGGTTAAAATTTGGGCTACGCCCCAATATCGAAATTTTTCCGAACAGGCTAAAATTATAAAACAAAATTAAAGCCAATCAAAACTTGAATTCGGTTTTGGTTTTCTTTTACTAATAATCGTAACTTTTTTAAAAGCAAAGTTTACAATGTAATTAAGATGTAATTTTGACTGTTAAGCCTGAATCCGACGTATTTATGATCGGGTCTCCCCGCATCATTAAGCAAGGACACATTTCTATTTGAATGTTTGAAAGCACTATTTGCGCAAATAGAGTTTACATCTCAAAAACTCTTTTTCAAAAACTCTCGGTAGTTGTAAAGGCAGAGTTTTGTGATTGATGGCATTTGGGGTTAATCCGCCGTGTTTTTATTATGAGATGTAAAATGAAAGCGGGGGTGGTTAGGCCGAATTTATAGTCTATACTTCCATAACTTTTTTTTTATAAGCATCGTAACAATTCCCCGCTTTCTCCGCTCCTTCTCTCATTATTACAAGCCAAATTGCACTCATTTTTACTTTCACCTTTCTCCCGAAACCGGGGAAGCATAACATATTTTTGAGGGGAAAAGGCCTGCGACGCTAGTTGATAAATTTGAAGAAATTTATAACGGAAATTACCCATCTGTACCCGGAATTCCTCATAGCACGTCTCATTTTTTCATTTTGACCAAACGTTAAAGCATGCAACTTTACGTGCGCTTAGAAATTGTGCACCGCCAATCAAAGTAACAAGTAACTAAACTAAACGTAAACAAAAAAGGCTCCCTTAAAATGCGCTGTTTATGTGTGTGCTTGCAGCCCTGAGAATTTCGCGAATATACAAAATAAAGTTAAACAAGCCAAACAAGCTCGTCGTAGGATTATTGTGACCACTTTGAATTTAATCAAGTGAATCAAATTAAATCTTCTGTCAAAGACGAGTGATGAAGATGAATGTTTTTGAGTTCTAATATTTAGGAGGAAAAAAATGCGCTGTATATTTAGAAGCAATGAGGCGTTTTCCACAAGTCGATTACTCTCGCCAAAATTTGAAAGTGACACTCCGGCGTGTAGGAAATTAAGGCATGTCAGAAGTAGAAGTAGACATTTTAATTAATTATTCAGAAGGTCGAATGTTTTCACTGCAGTTGCGAATGTCTGTTCTATAAATAACTCTTTCTAAAACGATGTTCGAAAATGCTGCTTTTCGTAAATGTTGTCTCTCAAAATCTATGTGCCCTTGGCAGGAAGCTTTGGAAAACTATATCTGACACGAGCAAAAGCGCTTTCAGCCCGTGCACATCTCATGCAAGAAAACGCGATTTTGTTTCCTTGAAATTTGTTACACAAGTTTTTATTTAACCTGAAGTCGTTTTTGAAATCGAAAAAAAAATTCTGAAATCGACAACAAATTTGATTGCATGGACCTAACTGGTGAATTCGGTTCAAGGTAGTTAAATACAAAAAAAAATTCTGCGCGGCGTCTGACATTTTCATTAAAAAAATTTAGATTTTCAAGTGATACAGTATAAAATTGTATTTATCTTAAGTACTACTTACTATTTAAAAATACGGTGCGTTTCAAAAGCATTTTAGGAGCCAAACGCAATTTACCAACTTGTTTTCTCTATGAATTAAAAAAAATAATTGAATAATTGACTGCAGAGTGAACAGTGAAAGGAGTAAAGTGAAAGTGTGAAAATAGTCATTAGAATCAAACGTTTGTGCAAGATAATTCTGGCGAGCTGACAAAATGGTCTCAAATGGGAAGTATTTCAACTGTAGCACGTGTTGGTATATGTCAACCCAACACATGAAAAGGTGACTACCCAAAACTAATAACTTTGGTAGAAATTTGTTGTCAAACTCATGAACTGATTTTTTTTTCAAAATTTTGAATTTCAAAGATTGTAAGGGTCCCCCCTGTGAAACAATGAAAATCACGGCTTAATTAAGTTTTCAAGGCGTGCATCGAAACTTCGTTTCGCGCATCGAATTTTCGATTAAATTTGGCTTTTCAATAACTTAATAATAATTTCGATATGCACATCTAAATTCCCATTTCATTGGACTCTTTGCAGGGTACATCGAAATTTCCAAGTAATTATATTTTTCGATGTGCATTTTGAAATTTCGAAGTACACATTGAAAACTCGAATTGAACTGGCGTTCCAGTGTGCACATCAAAGACTTAAATTAATTAAACATTACATTCCGGTTTTTTTATGTTCGAAGATTCCAGTTTTATTTTTTCCAGGCCTGCTTTCTCCAGCGTTTTCCAGCAGTCTCCAGGCTTACACAAAAACCCATGAGAACGAAATCTATCGTAAAAGACGGCGACCCTCTCTCAACTAAAACTCAAAATTGACAATTTACTTTTGGCGTAATAGCCCAAAGTCCGTTGGAGAAAGTTTTACACAATTTAAAAAAAACTTTCACAAAAACTTTATTGTGGAATTCTTTTGCTGATGAATGAACATTGGAATTGATGACTATTGCAGTGGTAATAGGTTATGTATGTATTCCTAATTACTTGATTAAATATTTCGTATTTCGTATCCTATTTCGTTCAGAATATTCAATCCCTTATGATTTTCCGCAAAATTTGTGTTCAAAATTGTAAAAAAGAAAAAAAAAAGAAAAAAAACAAATTTGCTTAAAATGTGATAAAAATCTTTGTTATAAGACTTGAGAAACATAATTTGAGAAGCAAAATTTAATTTTTTTTGTAAGAAAATCATTTTTTTCTCGTAAAATCTTGTTTTGACATTATTTTACAGTAAAATCTCGCTCTCACACTTTTCTCCAATTTTACTAAAAATTTACGTCCTTCTTTTTTTCAACAACCACTCTGTAAATGATGCTGTTTTTTAATTCAAGCCTTATTTGAACAAGTTTTTTAGAGTCTTGCGCCTACGTAGCATGCCTTCGCTTTGTTCCGTTTATTCTCCAGCACTTATTCAGCAATTATTAACATAAAAGTTTCCATGAAATGAAAAATACAGCTACCTCCAAAACCAAGGCCTAATAAACTACAAGAAATTATTCACAAAAGTTGTAAGTCCCTTTATTCTAAAAATTCAAAACAAGAACGTTAAAAAAAAAGTTTAAAAAGGGCACTTGTAGGTCGTTTAAATTAAAAAAAAAGATAATCCTGCAGGAATTTCATAACTCAGCTTATTTCTTCAGTTTTTTCCACTGTTTAGTTTTACAAAATCGATATAGAATTTTTTTTTGAAAAAGGCCTCCTGCGGATGTTAAATAGGGTTTGAGACCTTTTCTAAATTTTCAAAAAAAACCTTTTCTAAAAACCTTTAAATTCTGTTCTAAACTATGTTAGTAGTGGGTTGGCTGACTGGGCGGTAGAGAAGCTGAAGTGACAATTCCTCATCTTCTATATCAAAGATTCTTCCATTTTACTTTCACTTAAGAGCTCTTGCTTGCATTATTTGGAAATTTCTCATAATAAAAGTACAGAGCCATTCAAAAGTACCTTTCTAACGCCATTGTTCCCTCTAACATTCCTGAAGACGATTTTTTTTCTTATGTGAATATTTCTACATGTGTGCTATCGTAAGTACCCTTACCCTGCTAACGCTATTTTTCCTGTGACTTTGCTGAAAGCCGTTCTTTGTATTTTGTATCGAAATGAGAGCAAATGTGTGATAATTAGGTTCTATTTTCATTTTCACTTACTCTCAAGCTTTTCTTCCTAAGAGTACCGAGCCTTTCATAAGTACCCTGCTGGCGTAAATATCGTTAATATTACTGGAAGCCATTCTATACATTTGTTTTCGACATAAGAATTATGTGTGTTACGCAGTACGCATGTGCAGAGCTTTTCTGTGGTATTCTGGAAATGCTCTGTACAAGACGCATATAATCTAAACGCTCCATTCCTCTTATATAAACAGAATTTAAACATCGCATTAATATGACAGGAAATATACCTCGAAAGAAAAGTAGGTTCGTTTTAAGGCCAATTTCTTTGTTTGGACTTTTCTATCTTTATCATTTATGTTATGACGTCAACTACGTTAGAGGAGTACCTTCCGAAAGGTTCTGTATATATTTTTTAGTTTAGGCCGAATTCACTAGATCTGCCTGAACTGTAGTTTAAACGCATATTACATAAATCACTCGCTGGAAAATATCCAACATTTGATTGATTTGATTATGTCTCTGTCATTTTGAATGTCTCTGTTTCTTTTTGAAAAATTGCTTTAATAATAACTAGATTAAGGCCGCATTCACTATCTCTACCCAAATTGCGCACTAAAATACACCAATCATTCACCTAGACGTTAGCAAAAAACATTACCATCCATCAGTTCTCAATAACTGTTCTCGAGCTCATTTTGAGAGTCTGCTTTTAAAATTAAGGCCACAATTGTTAGCATAAGAGATCTAACCCAAGGGTCGATTGGAATTGGGGTGAAGCAACTGTGACAAACTTAATTAGGATGGAATTGCTATTTGAAGATGAAAGTTTTTCTTGTATATTTTTTCCTTGCTTTCGAAGGGCCCTTTTCCTACCAAAATTTGAGAGTCCCTTTTCCTACCAAAATTTGAGAGTCTTTTGGAAATACACGAAAGCCTGTTTTATTACTTCTATTACACTCTTGGTGATTTCAAACAACTTATTACCGCCACTTAATTTTCATTTTCAAAATTTGCCGCTCAAAATGAGTCAAGTGAACGGAATAAATTTGCTGGTAACTTTTCAAGTCATGATTAAAACTGCTTGAAAACAAAAGCCTGTTTTTGTTAATTGCACTTTCTCTATATTTTCACTTATGATTGATAACTTTTCAATTTTGATTGAAAAGATGTTTTTGAAAAATCGTCTGTTTTCAAAAAGTATTTTTTTTTTAAATTATGTGCCCAAATTTTGTGATATTCACCCAAAATAAGGTTCATTAATTTACCCTAGCATACTATGTTCAAAGAATATGGGCAGTCAAAACTATAGATAACGAACTCGTATAGACGGTAGTATACTTCCGGTACGCCTTAGGTACTTTGAGATGCAAAACTCACAATTTTGAAAACTCAATTTTCAGACTTAATACGGTGTGCACTACCTTTCTTGTCAAAACAAAACTTTGAAATAGAATGTTTTTTAATTGCATATCACAATTTACCAAATTGGGGCCAAGAAGCCAATTTTTTTTTTAAATTAATTATTGTTACTTTTTAATCATAATTTCCTCATTTGGAAGCGTTTTTGAGCCAATTAAAAGTCATTCTTAGCATTAGAGCACGCAAGAATTTACTTTGAAACTCAACCTCCAAATTTAATTCCTGTTAATTGTTAATCATAATTAACTAGTTAGAAATTGTTTATAAGACAATTGTATGTCATAGTTAGCTTCATCGTTTAGACAATTAGGTTTAAACAATTATGTTTTAAGCGATTAATTCAAGATTAGGTTTTAATCAAATAGCTCACGATCAGATTTTAAACGATTAGTTCAAGAATAGGCTTTCAACGATTAGTTGAAGAGTAAGGTTTAATTAATTAGTTCATAATTATTAAGGTGCCGTTTTAAACAACTAGTTAAAAACTAGCTTTTAAACGATTAGGTCGAGCTTAGGTTTTAAACAATTAGTTGTAGTAGTGGAGCAGATTTAAAACAATTAATTTAAAATTAGGTTGTCTAACAATGCGCTCCAGTTAAAGTCATTGTTGCTGAAGTTTTATCAATAGTAAAAAAAAACACGATAAAGATCTTGAACAAAAAGTCCATCGTAAGTAGCGTCCCAATTCTGGATGCAATGGATAGCTGTAACTCTTTATTACTTGTAATTTATTACGATTTGTTAAAACCAGCCCTCATTAAAGTAATTATAATAATTAATCACTTAAGATACATGAAAATATAAAATATAATAAAAAAATATATATTTATTATTAAAATAAATTTTTACTTGTGGATTAAAAAGATTTGACAAACAGGCAATGATTGAATGAGTTAGAAAATTAATGTTTATGTAAAACATAGAAGAGAACTTCGTCGTTCTTCCCTACTCTTTCCCCCTCTTTCTCATTTCCTCGTGTGCAAGAAAATGACGTCTAAACTTTTAATTCACGTTCAAAATCCTATTTTGTATAAATTATGCAAATTAGACAGAAAAGTTATTGCTACATTTCCTATTTTACAAGAGAACACCTCTATAATAATTTAAAAATTTTGAATTAATTAACAAAAAATGCCATCAATCTTTGTGACCCTCATTTTAATAATCCTGTCTAATAGCAGTCTGACTAATGGAATGGTAATGTCAATTTGCACATTTTTTGGTTTTAATATATTTACAACAATTAACAATTCTTTGTTTCTTGAAAACACTTAACGTATTTCCAGCACCCTCATAAAGCGCTGAAAAACACTAGAAGGTATTGACATATTAAAAGCTTTGAGAAATTGTCAATGTATTTAGTATGCAACTAGCCAAATACGCCCATCCTAGGATAAGATTTTAATTAAGCAATTAATTTTAATAGCAAAAAATTTATTCCATTTTTTTACTAAAAAAATCAATATTAAAGAATGGCGTTCCCTAAATTTGCGGGTAACTTTGTGTGGTGCCGGCCATTTACATAGTGAAGTAAAATATATCACTTCATAGTGAACAAAAGAAAAACGAAAATCGCACCTCTAAGTTTTTTTTAATAATGCAAAGTAATTCACCTATTTTTTGAAAACCTAAACAATCCGGCTCAAGCACAGGGGCAATTTATTTGAATTAAAATAACGAACCGCAAGGTTTTAGGGGTCGTATCATAAGTAACTTCCTAGTTCTGCTTTGCTTGAAAATTGCATTAACTATGACAAATATGCTGGAATGGAAACTATCTTTTGAAACGAGCGCTGCTAAAGTCTTACGGTTAGCAAATGCTCGTTGCGTAAATTTTTAACAAATCTTTTTTGTTCTAAGAAATGGAACGAGTACAAGAAGGGTGCAACAGATACACAGACAGACGATGACAGGACGTTGTTAATGACCATGTTTGGACCGACGGTGGAACTGCATTTATGGGCGGATCCGAGTGCTTCAATCGTTAAGGGACCGAACAGCGACGCAACACGCTTGCTCATCATCTTCTCTGTAACGGAACCGAACCGGAGCGCTTACGCATGCGCGATGCGCGTGCGGACCGTTTCAGAGAGGCACAAATCCCCTTCAGCTAAACTCGAGTATGTCACGCACTTCCACCAATTTGATCCGGCCGATAAAGCCGATGAAAAGGCGGCTGTGAAGAATGTAAAAGCCAATTACGAGTCGAAGGACGGCAAGGCTTGGGCCGCGCCCGGCGAAACATCGTCCATTAACGACTTGCTAGCGTTGATGAGTTCCAAATACGACATTCAAGTCGTGCTCGTGCAGCACGCTCGAGAGCTCAATGCTACCGTATCGTCTCTCTACACACCTATAAAACATAAGTACAACTTTGAAGTCGCAACGTATTGGCTTACTTAAGCGACCCTCTGCAGGGGAGCAACGACAAGAAAGTGAAAGACGAGCTCGATGATATTAGGAAAAGGTATCCGGAAAACAAGAAACGCGACGCGGAGCGGAGCGGGGAGCTAGTACCGGGAGATTTAGAGTTGAAGGTCCGCAAGGTTTGGCGGGTGGCAGAGGATCTTAGTAATCGTGAAATTCCAGTGGTGGCGATCTGCGCCGCCGTGAGTGGAACCGGCCCCGGCGGATCCGATAATGTTCTTTCATACATCGTGGTTGAAATGCGGATCCGACTTAATGGGTCCAGGGTCAAGACGAACGACCCGACAGACGAGGCCGGTGCTTGTGACAAGGCGGCGCAACTCCTTTCCCACCCTGGTTCCATCGCCCAGTAACCGGGAATTTGGTGCCCAACTTCTGCTTTTTAGCTTACAGACATATTGATGTTTTTGAAAGGCTCTGTACATGTGGATTGCAAAAATCGAACCATCGAATGTAAAAAAAAAAAAAGCCTAACTAAAAAAAATAAAGTAGAAAAATAAAATTAGAGATTATTAATGCCGTTCAGCTGTGACACTGAAACATCAGTGAAAAATCTTAAGTATATTTTGAAACGCTCTGTATAATTAAAAAACGGCCTGTGAGGACACTCCCCTGTGAAATTTTTCACTAAAAGTAAAGAATTAGGTACAAAACGTTTTAAAATATCGATGTACCCCTGAATAGCCATCACTTGACCACATGGGCCTTTTGATCAAAGCCAAAATATGAATGGGTCCTTAAGGGCTCATGCATAGCCACAGATCCACGAAGAAGTGTTTATGCATCAACTTATGGCGGGCAGTCTAAATTGGCGTAAACAATTTATGCCATGATTATTCAAGGATTCTTGTATGCGAAGTGCTTGTTCAAACTTTAGAAATATGGAAATTTCAAATTAATATGAATTTTCAAAGAAAAGAAAACGGTGTCCATGTTGTACAAGCTGTTTTCTAAAATGGTCAAATTTCGAAACTATATGTTTTGTAACTATAATTTAAAAAGAAGACTCAAATTCAATTTATTTCAATTTTATGTTTATATTAATATTTAATTTAATATTTTAATGTAATATATCATATAGTATTTATCAAATACATTTTAATATTCTTGGTTTACTTTTTTTTTAATTTTTTTTTTTATAAATTAAAAATATTTAGTGAAAAAGCTTTTCTTTCCGCATCCCCACTAACTAATTTCTCCCATCAAAGTATGTGGGTGGGTACTGGCTAACCCTGCCCTTAAGGGTCAAAGTTCAAAGGCCACTGACAATGGTTCTCAATCACTTTTGTGGAGTTAATGTGCAATTTTCGCTCAACTCGCTTGGTCGAACATGATCTTGTTCAAACAGAATTAAGCATTCCGTTCATGCTTTTTTTGAAAACAGTTTTTTTTTTAATTTCACAATGTTACAAAAAATTTAATTTCTAAACTATAGTTTAAACAAAAACATTTAATCAAATTAGACAAACAACGGAAACTACTTCGATTTCTACACTAAAATCGTTCTTGAGACAAAATTTTTTGAAATCAAAATCACATTCCATTCAATACCTAACTTTGAGTTCAAGTCAACGTAGTTAATAACAAAAAATTTTTACGCGGCGTTTGATTTTTTGAAATGTTTAATCTAAACCATAATAAAAATTGACAATAAAATAGAATAATTTGAAACCTGCAAACTACAGTGCGCTTCCAATTTGAAGCCAAACACAAACAACTTTTTTTGTAGGAATTAAAAAAATTGAATAATTGACCGGAGAGTGGAGAGTGAAAAGTGAAAGTGTAAAAAATAGTCATCAGAATAAATCTTTCGTGCAAGATAATCTTGGCGTGATGACAAAGGGCCTCAATAAAAAATTTCTTCGGTTTTGTTTTATAAAAATTCAAGTTTTACTTGCTCCAGGCCTGCTTCCTCCAGCGTTTTCCAGCATTCTCCAGACTTATATAAACCATGGAAGCAAAATCCAACGTAGATGACGGCAACTCTTTCTACTAAAACTCGAAATTTGCATTTTACTTTTGGCCTAATATTACAAATTCCATTGGAGAAAGTTTGACTCAATTTAAAAAAAAACTTTCACAAAAACATTATTGGGAAATTCTTCTGCTATATCGAGAAAACATGGGACCTCCCAAGCGCCCTCAATTGCGTGCCCTTGAAGAATGAACATTGATATTGATTATTATTGTTGTGAAAAAAAACTCTGTATATGTTCCCAATTACTTTAATGAGCCCAAAAAGCAGTAATGCAGTTAAAGTCGAATATTTAGATAAACTTTTTTTTCTATTTTGTTTAGAATATTCATCTTTCATTCATATTCATTATCTTTTTTGATTTGTTGTAAAATTTGTGTTAAAAAATGCGATAAAATTTGCTTAAAAATGTGATCAAAATTTTAGTAACATAATTTGAGAAACAAAATTTGAGAATCAAATTTTGATTTTTTTTAAACTAACTCACTTTTTTTAACCATAAATCTTGTTTTCACTTTTTTTTACAGTAAAATCTCGCTCTTACACTTTTCTCTAAGTTTTGCTCACAATTTAAGTCCTCCTTCTTTTCAACAACCACTCTGTAATGATGCTGTTTTTTAATTCAGGCCTTGTTTAAACAATTTTTATTGTTTTTTTAGAGTCTTGCGCCTACGTAACATAGCTTTGCTGAAAAAATAAAGCTCCCTCCAACGCAAGGCTTAACAAACTTACAAGAAATTATTTACAAAAAATCCTTCAATATGAAAATTTAAAACAAGCACGTTTTAAAAAAGAGTGTACTTGAAGGTCGTTTAAATTTTAAAAGTAAAATATCGTTATTAGACTTTTTTTTTCAAAAACTTACCCTAATGTTTTTTTAAATCCCACTTCTTCCCATTTATTTTAAATTAGATTGGATGTTCTAAATTCTGGCAGATTTTCAAAAAGAAAAACAAAGAAACGCAATTATGCAAACGCAATTAAGCAAAGCAATTATGCAAACGCAATTAAGCAAAGGAATTAGATTTTAGACAATTAACTAAAGCGCAATTTAGCACTTAAGAATGGTAGTGGCGCGATTAGTCTATTTGGCATCTGCAGCAAACTCGCTGCTGTAGGTAAGAGTAACAAAAAGGCCTTCTGTCGTGTTCAAAGGCAAATTGACGGATATTCCATAGGGTTTGAGATCTTTTCTAAATTTTCAAAAAAAAAACTTTTCTAAAAACCTTTTTTAAAGTCTGTTCTAAAAGCTATGTTCTAAACAGTATTCAAATAGCTGACTGGGCGGTAGGAAAGTTTGGGTGACAATTCCTCATCTTCTGTGTCAAATCCACCTTACCTTCACTTTAAGAGCATTCTCTTGCTTGCATTGTTAGGTAATTTCTCCTCCTAAACGTACAGAGCCTTTCAAAATTACCCTTCTAGTGCAATTGTTCCCTCTAATCCCTGAAAAGACCATTCTTTTTTATTATGTGTTTATTTCTATACGTGTTTTTGTAAGTACCTTTCTATTCTCCATGTGACATTGCTGAAAGCCATTCTTTGCATTTTGTATCGAAATGAAATGAAATGAGTGATATTAACGGTTTCTTTACGCCTGTTTCCAAATTCTTCTTTCGAAGAGTACCGAGCCTTTCATAAGTAAGCTGCTGGCGTAAATATAGTTAATAATAATGGAAGCCATTCTTATATTATTTTTTTACCTAAAAGTTTCTTTTTATTACGCAGTACGCATGTGCAGAGATGTTTTGTAGTGCAGTGCAGGTGAAATCAAAGGAATGTTTCAGGGGGAACAATATTCCTTACTAGTTGTACAGAGCATTTTTTGTCAAAAAAAGGACTCTGGTATACCGGTATGTCATTTTACTGGACTCGAAATAGTTACAAGAAGCAATTTTTTGAGTTACTAAAAAAAGTCTCTGTACATGAACTCCGCAAATACCTATGGTTGACCCTTCAAAGGTTATGTATTGTGCATTTCGTGTAAGCAGAAGCTCCAATTCTAAACTCATTTACTTTTGGGCTCATGTCGTTCCAGGTTATTAAAAAAAGGCTCTGTACATCAAGACATTATAATGCAAATGCTCTGGAGTAAATGTACTTTGAAATGATGGTTGGGAGTAACAAAACAAAAGTTTGTTGGCTTTTGCTACAAAATTCAATTTACAGTTTAGGGAGAGAAAGGGAGAAAGAGAGCTCCATTGCAGAATTAATTTGGAAGCCTCCTAGAATGATTACATTAGGGAAAGTCTCCTTCCGAGCAGTTGACGTACAGAGAGATTCTTAACTTCGGCGTGGTGAAAGGTAATCCTAATTATGAAGAGGAGTTCTGCCTACAGCGCTTCTTTTGAAACACGTTGTACTCTTCAACTGTGACTAACAATTCTGCCGGAACTGCACTGTGCTCTTGATTAATTCTTCAATTAAAAGATTTGCAATTTGCAATTTTTACTATTTCTTAAACTATAACGCGCAATGTACAGAGAGATTTTTAAACAATTCATATTGTGCTTTAAATTAAATTTTTGCTGCATTACCATTACATTTTGAAAAAAAAATTATTCTAAGAATCAATTCTTTGGGCAACTACTTTTTTAAATTAATAAGGGCTCCGTAACAATTCTAAGGTTAGTAACACTAAACTTCAACAGAAACCAAGATAGCCTTGTTTTGATTCCTTGCTCAAAAGCAAACTCTTTCCAATTAAAAAGTTTCTCTTCAACGGTAGGCAGAATGTACAGAGTGATTCTTAAATAAGTAGAATATTAAGTTTAATTTTACGGCATCTCTAGTACAACATTTTGTTAAAAAAAGACTCATTTGTTACAAGAGTAATAAACCCAACGCAGTATGCAATAAACTTTACATAATCAATACTTTTGAAAGTGTTGGTACATTTTTTTTCAGCGACGACTAATCGCGGTTGTAGTAATTACTACAAATTACTGTTCAAGTACAGAATTCTTATTTTAATTGCCTTAGTAGCACAAATATTTCAGGAAAAATCAATGAAAATTTGAAAAGAAAAAACACATTGTACACGTGAAGAACAAGTGCATTTTTTTGCAAGTCACTTTCTCCAAGTGAAAGCACTTATTTTTTAATTCCTGGTCTGCAGCTTTCACCTTAATTGCTCGTTTCAAAGACGAAATGGGGAAAGTGGGCGAGGCTCCTTTGCGTCTACTAATTAGTTACGGTACTTGACTCTCTTCCACTATTCACTTACTGGCGAGTAACGAAGGGCGATACGACACTCAGCCAATCACGTCCTCAAGTTAACAATGTTACGATTCAGTGGCGTGAGGGCTTTAACACTTGGCCTACGCCTCCGACATCACAAATCATCGTGTCACTCCAATTGGTACGTTCCGCACCGAACTCTAATTTTCACATTACTGCAATTTGAGGTCTGTAATTTGTCAACGACAATTTTCGGGCTACTGACATTTATACAGCACTAAATTCAGGAAAAGGTTAAGTGGCCATGGACATGGTTTATTTACTGTCCAGAAGTTTTTGGAGGGTTTGCGCAGAGCTCTAAAAGTAGGCGTCTTCCTCCAAAGAGGGTTTGTGCAGAACTGCCTTCCTGCTCTGGGAGCAGGACTCTTACGGATTTGTCTATGAAAAAGCGTGTCAGGGGAGAAAGGTGAACACAAAGAAATGTTTCTAATAGGTTTAGGAAATCGAAGTTAGGTTATTAGTTAACTTTGAAACCTTTTCTTAACTCGATTCTTAACCCGTTTTTTCCAGTAATTAATTTTAAGCAATTTTGACAGATTTCTTCTTTACGGCATGGCACTTCGTAATCTGGCTTTCGACTTTTGTTGTGCTTTTAAAGTTGGGATTTGGGTTCCTTCGTTTTGAAATCAGTCAGTTGTGATTTAGACGTTGATTTCCTTTAAAAACGCTCTGTATTAAACAGTACTACAAAAGTAGATTTGGCTGTTTTAAAATACTAAAAGTTGGCGGTGGTGGCCTAGTGGTTGGAGCTTCAATCTCTCTTCACTAGCCATCATGAGAACGGGGGTTCAAAT
>JAQFYP010002044.1:0-13628 GCA_034694865.1 Bilobella braunerae | reverse complement strand
AAGTAGCCATTTTTCTTAAAAATCCTATTTTTTGAGGGGTTGTTTTTATATTTCCATGTGGAAGATTTTTTCTATTTTTGGGGTCAAAAGTCCCTCCATACCACACCACAACGAATGGAATCGTCCAGTAAGCTGGATTTCCAAATTGTTGCCCTGAGAATCAAATGGAATCACTTGCCAAATACATTACAAATTTGCAACTTTTTAATAATTACGATCGAGGGTTGAATGCACGTGATATATCCTTCGGAAGAAGTCAACAGTTTTCCCATTACTGATAAGTTGGTAATGTGAACATCGAAAACTGCTTTTATTAGAGACACTGAATTTGGTCCTCAAGTTTCTCCACCTGTACGACACTCCGTCATCTACCCAAAACGCGCACCCAGTATCGGGTTTCACTTCATACGCATAGACCTATAACCGAATAAAGTTATTCAGTTTATTACAAATACATTATTATACATTATTAGGTTTTGCAAACCCTGTGCTTAAATTTGCACACCATTTATGCCTCCACACCTTTAATTTGAATTGTGCACGCCCTGTGCTTTATTTTTCACACCATTTATGCCTCCACACCTTTAATTTGTATTTTGCACACCCTGTGCTTTAATTTCCACACCTTTTGTACCCCACACCTTTAATTTGTATTCTGCACACCCTGTGCTTTAATTTCCACACCTTTTGTACCCCACACCTTTAATTTGTATTTTGCACACCTTGTGCTTTAATTTACACACCTTTTACACCCCCACACCTTTAATTTGTATTTTGCACACCCTGTGCTTTAATTTACACACCTTTTACACCCCCACACCTTTAATTTGTATTTTGCACACCCTGTGCTTTAATTTACACACCTTTTACACCCCCACACCTTTAATTTGTACACCGTGAGCTTTATTTTGCACACCCTCGCAGAACTCGGCATTTAGGGGTGTGTATTTTCTCAGGGTGTGGGGTGCAAAAGTGTGCATTTTAGTAACACCCCTGATGCGTTTTTCCTCACCTAACTCGGATGAAGTAACTAATCATGAATCCAAAATATACTGTGAGGCCCGGCAAGTATATAATGACATACCATTTTTTACCGTAAACTACATATTAGAGGCGGACCTAAATAATGACGTAACATTTTTACCTTAAATTACATATTAGAGGCCTGGTACCTATATATAATGACATACCATTTTTATTTTAAATCTCAAATTAGAGGCCCGGCACCTATATAATGACATACCATTTTACCGTAAAACTCTTATTAGAGGCCCAATACCTATTTAATGACATGCCATTTATACCGTAAATCACATATTAGAGGCCCGGAACCAATATAATGACATGCCATTTTACCGTAAATCTCACGTTAGAGGCCTCCTACCTATTTAATGACATACAAGTTTTACCATAAATCTCATAATATATGCCCGGCACCTATAGAATGAAATACAATTTTTACCGTAATTCTCACATTACAGTCCCGACACCTTTATAATGACATATCATTTTTACCGCAAACCTCACATTGGAGGCCCGGTACCGATTTATTGAAATATGATTTTTATTGAAATATCATTTTTATCGTAAAGCTCGCATTAGAGGCCCATCACCTTTTTAATGACATACCATTTTTTCCGTTGTTTTCAAAAATGGGTTGCTGAAAGCGATTGGATTAGGTTTCTTTTAAGTTTTTCAAAATTTAATTTCAAGGCTCTAAAGAAATTGGCCGTTTTGGTGACCGAGTGGCGCAGTATGTAAACTTTTAGTTTAGTTTGTTACCAATAGATTTAACTTAGAGTTTCACTGTATTCCTTAGCTAGAATTGTTCATAACGTTCGTGGCACAGATTCATGCCCAGGTCATGTATGTCCGTGAAAAAATGTACAAAACCTTACACACTTCCATGTGTCGTGTTTAGAGCTTGTTCAAAAATTTGAATTTCTGTTAACACTAATTAACCGTGCCTATAAGTTATTACCTTTTTTCCAGTTTTTTTGTCGTATTATCAACCCAAACTGCACAGTTTGCGTCAGTCTTTTTAACTAATTTTTCATACGAAGTTTTGAAAATTTTAACACCGGGGTTGTGGTACATTAGCAGTTCAGCATGATCTCCGTCAGTGTCAAAAATGTTAGCTATGTTATTGCCAAGTTGCGCGTTTTGCTGCCTCCTTGAGAGTTCTATGCTGTATTCCAACTAAAGGGAAATGCGTCGTCAAGTTTTACAATATATTCTTTAAAACGTGTTACAAAAAAAAACAATTTTTGAGGCTTTTCTCCTTCATTTTCATGCTTTTTGTAGTATTTACAGGCTTGCCTGACACGTGGAGTGTATATGACATCAAACAGGATTCATTATTGTGTTTAATTAGTGTTGTTATTGGATTGCTGAGAAGCAGGTTTCAACATTTTTCTGGTTTCTGATCAACATTACATAAACTGAAATTCCCTAATGCCGTCAGCATATACAATGACGCGCAAGGAAAATGCAGCACGTTTCTTTAATTTTTACTCCTATGTTACGATACCATGGGAAATTCACCGTTCATCTTCTTACTATCTAATACTTAACCAGTTTGCCTCAATTTTCTTGGATCTCTCGAATTTGTGTTCCGCAGACACGAATTAGTCTAGAATTTTTTTTTGTAAATATCTGTAACATCCCACAATACTAGAAAGCCTTACTTACTACAATTAGTGTTATTATTAACAACAGTTAACTTTTAGAGATTGAGTTTTTATATAATTAGTGCTCTCCTCTTCCGGTATTCTGAGGCTAATCATGACTCCTAAAGAGCTTAATAATTTTCAATTTGGTTAATTTTGATTATGGATTCAAAAACTAGTTTTTCAAAATTTTGTTTTGACTATCAAAACCATCAACAGGATTTTGTACACCAGTTCTTGTTTTTAATTTCAAAATTTATAGTAAAGTAAGTTAAAACATCCCGAAACTCGTGAAATAGGTACCAGACCTGAAGTATACTCCTGCCTTTCGAAGTGTTCCTTTGCTAGTTTATCTTCTAATTTGAGCATAATGTCTTTCAGAATGTTTTACAATATATACAAGAATGCTATTATGTTAATATCAAACACCTACAAATATATGCGCAGTTTAACGGTTAATCCCCTAGCGGCCCTTATTACCCCGTTTTACAGTACTAAAAATTGTTAGGAAAATAAATTATTTTAGGTAAAAGACAAATAGAAAAACGTAAAAAAAATTTACGCGTTTTAACACTTTCTGAATCCTTGTTGAATTAATCACACTGCTGTATGTTCCTTACTACTTTTCATTTTAAATAAAATATATGTTGTCACTACAATTTAGTAATCAATGAACACCTTTAACGGCAATAAATCATTTTAGCAAACAATCATTTTATTTGATACACAGCTCGCCCAATTTAATATGTATTTGGCAAAACAATAGAAGTATATAATAAAACTTTGGAAGCCTAAATGAGTTTAAATCAATAACTATTCAACAAAGTCTGGTAAAATAATGGTAAGTAAATAAGTAAATATAAAAATAAATAAATAAATAACCTAAATAATAAATAAATAATAAATTGAAAAAACTTCCAATTAAACGTAAAAGCACGCAGAAAAATGTATTCTGTATCACTATTAACTTAATTACTTGATTAATACAAACTTGATAACTTATTTTTTAAAATATACTGTACTACTTAAACGCGCCCGTTTAGGACGGGAGTTGCGTTCAAGGTTCAAGGCCTGAGTTAATTTTTGTTATTTGTAATTTTTTATTTTTTTTTTTTAATTTGCAATGTAATGTTTGTTTATTTAAACCCCCGAAAACACGTATAGCACAATTTAACTGCTAATCACCGTTAACTACTTAGGAATCTTTTTAAGCTGTTTGGAGGTTTTTAGGTTTAACGTAACGAGAAACCCCAGATTATATGTTTTACTTTTGAAAGTCTAAGTTTTGTTAATTGTTGATCACATTTCTAATAAAAAAATAACAATTTACAATAACGGATTTTTCTTTTTTTGCTTATTGACATTCGCATATGGTCTGATCAACGTGATTCCTTGTACTAGTGAGTAGGGAAGGGTGGAATCGGCCTGTGAGTTGAATCGGAAGTTCAAAGGACTGATGCAAAGGGCTTTCTGATAGATGGTGAGCGTGGGGTAGACCACCGAGGAGACCAAACACCGTCCTAAGAATACCGGACCAAACCCACCCTCCACGACCGCAACTTTCCACGTTTCCACTCACAACTACCACACCACAAGTTTTTTTTACTGTTCCAGTGCCGAGACTCGTAACCTCGGGACTGACGGGCGTGGGCTAACAATTCTGAATTTAAAAAATACATTTGTCGATTCTAGCAAAGGCTTTCTTTTTCTGCCTAGAAATTAAAAACGTCAGACAAATGTTAAAAAAAACATAGTTGGGTTTGAACCTGTGCTGTTCCATTTTTCATTTACAATTCTCGACCTAAGAGCCAGATGGGTTTTATTAAGAAATCGCGGAGAATGCTTGGTGAAATGTGTGCCTGAGCACTGCCCATTTACCGCCAACTGCTTTTTATTATATTAATTGAGTAGAAGGCAAGTGCCACAAGTACCTCAGTTGGAATAAGACACTTATGCACAATTGCACTTTGACGTTTTTAGAAACAAGTTCTGGGTCAAGCGCGTAAGTTTCAATGTTAGGATATCTTGAAGACGAAAGTTAGTTGAGTATCCCAAATGTGATGGTGAGTAGAAAATTTAACTTTTCTTTTAGAAAAAAAGAATATTTGGGAGAAGTCGTTTCTAGGAAACAAATTTTGAGTGTAAGTGGTCACCAAATTGGTCACTTAGAAAACACCGCAACTTTGAAAATTTTGTGTTTGATAGAGGCACGCTTACATAAATATTGGTAGTCAGAGATCGATCAAGAACTTGTTTGATAATGCACTAAAGACACACGGGGGAGGGTACTTACCTTGTTAGTAGGATTTAATTTGGAACTGGAAATGATTGGGCAGTGTTTAGGTTCGTGAGCTTGATTCATGAAAACGCCCTTAAACCTAGATATTAAATTACAGGAAATTCTGCTGTTTTATTTGTGAACCTAAAAGTATCATAATCAAATAAATTGTAATACTATTTTTGGCAAAAAAAAAAAGAACTGTTCGTACATGGATACTATGTAACATTTAAGTTGTTTACGTATTGCCAATACTATGATGAAATCCACAGGCATTCTGAAAACCGTCATTAAACAACAAGTTTTGTCAAAAAGTCTCTGTCCACAATTTCCTTCAATTTTGTCACATTTGTTACACCATAATGCCCCATTTTGTATGCCACTGACTGAATATTAGACTTTTTTCATTTATTCCTTGAGTTGCCTTCGGTTTGCTATATATCCCAATTGTTATCTAGCTGAAACTCTAAACATGATATCTTCAAAAACTTTACAAATTCAAAAGTTTGTCTTCAGCTTCTGGGACTATGTAAATATTTCTCCTGTAAAATGGGATCTGAAGGCAAATATTTACCGGGTCGCAAGCCGCCAAATTTTAAACTTAGAGCTCAAGCCGTGGAGAATTTGTTATATGTTGATGCTAACAATTAAACTGCTAATTAGCATTTACTGTGGTTATAAAATACTTGACTCTGATGTGGCCCCACAGGAAAAGTTCCTCTACTTTCAGGGTATATTGTATTCAGTGATATTTGCTATACCGCAAGTTGTATGTGTTCGGGAACCTGAGCGCTTCGCAAGTTACGTAAATTCGATCAATTGTATGAACAAACAAATTGGTAATTCTAAAAAAAAAGTAATAAAATCTACATAAAAATCACTTTCCTTTGATCAGTGAAGTGTAAGTACAGGTGGAAATGCGCAATTAAAGCTCCATGAAGCGAGTCTGACTATTTAAACTTTTTGTAGGAGAAGGGAGCTCTTGAGGCAACTACCTTAATTTTGCTAGACCTTATTTCGCCCTAGTGTTGCAAAATTTTGAAGGACAACTTGCTAAAAACGGAAAATTAAGTTGATGCCCGATAAAACCGCGATATGGAGCTACAGGCGCCATATTTTACGCATAAATTGGGTATGCACCTGCAGTGGTTCAGGGCCAAACTCGGGCAAAACTTATTTCCGGTTTTTCTAGGGTCTAATGTCAAAATGCCCAAAATTTAACGTTTTTTATCCAATCCTGCAAAGACCTCAGGGACTTGGAAATGCATATTTTTTTCTCAAATGAGGTTTGTAAATGGGGGTCTATAATCCGGGTAAAATTCACTTCCATTTTCCGGGGTCAAAGTTCAAATTTGAAAATGTGATAAATTTGACGTTTTTATCTAATGATTCAAAAACTGTTGGACCTGTAAAGCCCTACTTTCTAATTTTTTTGAAAATTTTTATATATGATGATGATATATGATGAATTAGTTCATTATAATAGAATTCTACCAAATTAGCGATGTAAAACAATTAAAATGAGCTATTTAGCGGCGAAGGGATGGAGATTTCGGAGTGAAGGGAGTCTTTGTGTTATTCGAGTCATTTGAAATTTCGTTTAGTTCAGAAACTGTGCTTGACCTTAAAAGGACATTTTCATGCCAAGGTGTCATACTGGAGGTAAAAAATGTGTCTGTGGTCATCGGAACAAACTTACCTTTAAGTTTTGTACAAAAGCAGTGCTTGAATTTGATTTTTGTAGTGGGTAATTTTCATGTTGTCATTGTTGAACAATCCTCTTGACCTTGACCTTTGACGTGAGGGTCACTAAGGGTTTCAAAAATATTATCTTCGTATCTCAAGAAACCCATATTCGCAAACTTGATAAACGTTGACCGGTTTCTGAGATAATAGCGATACTCGGGCGGGCAGACATTGTTATTATTAGAGGTCAATTTGGGAGAATAGTGGGGTCAATAGGGGATCATTTCCATGTCATTTGATTGTGAAGCTTAATGACAAAGATACTGGCATACACAAAGTGTGAGCCCATACAATCCCTTAAGAGGCAAACGAATGGTATAAACTTGTTTTGCGGCCGATCGAAGATTTGAACTCACGTTATCAGGCTGGCTAGTAGAGAGCCACAGAAGACCATAACCACGCTCGCCAATGGAGGATCATTGAGTACAATTCACTTCTCTGCCCTCTCTTCCCAACTCTGCGCTGAACGCAGATTTTTTTGTCTTATAAACTTAAAAACATCTTCCTGTCCTAGAACTGGATTTCTTGGCTACTATATAATAATAATCTAAAATTTGACTTGAACACGTGTGTATCAGAGAAGCTTGGCACGCTTGTCCCACCATATATATGTATGTTTTTTTTTCCATATGATTCTGTAGTTCGAGTTTCCTGATGGCAAACTCCTTCGCGACACAAAACTAGAAGTCTTCTATTTGTTCTCCACTCTTATTGTGCCGCTGTACTGTTACGGCGTGCAAATTGTAATGTTTGACTACATTCTAAACCAAAACTATCGCCGCCTTCAACCGATAGTATCTGTTTGTGACGCAGTTTATGGCGGACGCCTTTTGGTTGCAGTCTTGCTATCGACTGCATTTACAATAGGCTTCTCACAATTGCTCTGTATTTGGGGACCCATCTTTTTTGGACCGTTAGTTTGCCTACGCTGGTACAACTTTCTGGGTAAGAGGTAAGTTAGCAAGTTAAAAATGTAATTAAGCAAACATAAGAATTGGTTTCCTTTAACAACCTAATTAATTACCATTATTTGATGATGGCAATTATGTTGTCTGACCTCAATTTTCTAATTACTAAAGGTTAGATAGCATTGGAAATCAAAGTGGCGGGTCATCTACTACAAAAACGGTTCGTGACGTCTACCAAATGATTCGGATTTCAAAACAAGAATTGGCAGTCTTCATAGTGCATAGTTATTCAAAAAATACAGTTACGATATGTTCTATCGCATCGACAGGGTTGTATTGTATTATAAGATTTTGGCAGGATCTGACCATATCGGTCATTAGTTTTTTCCTCATTAGTTTGTACACCTGTATCATAGTTTTGTACGTGGTTTATGAGACTTTTGCACGGATGAGTGCGTCCTCTGGTGATCTGGTAGCAAAAGTAGGGAAAGTATCATTTTCCAAGTTGGACAAAAGGTTACTCAAATCGATGAAACCGGAAAGTTGGAAAGTTGGGAATACAAATGTTCCTAGAAATAGCTTTCCAATTGTAATGCAAGAGCTTGTACTTGGAAGTTTAATTAACCTATTGCTAACTTTTTAACCAAGAGAAAAACTTTCACAACGTCTTGCCGAGCAAGCTTATTTTTAGATAAGAAGCTTTAACCCCATCTCTGCTTCCGCTTATCCCAGAATAGCGTACATTATATTAACCAAGTTCGTTTTAAATTGTGATATATATATATATATATATATATATATATATATCGGCGGGCGTGGAGTATGGAAAATATAAATTCTTGTTACCCACACACAACTAAGGACTACTATAATTTTTGTAAAGTTGAATTCTTGCCGTGTTATGTTCTTTGAACTTACTACCAGAGTTTGACGTATGTCAAAAATTTTTGTAACAAAAGTTTTCCAGTATAGTGCATATATAGCATATACTATATGTAGAGTTCCAATTCAGGCAAAAGGACTTACTGTACAAGACGGCAAGTCTCGTTTATTTGCTGATAAGGTTCTAAGTCTGTAAGTGTGATGGAGGTATTTCTAGAGCTCAATATTTGATTCTGTGAATATATGTGCCATGCACACTATTTTTTTAATGTGTATTTTTTGTATTGAGCTGAGCAGAGAACGAGTCAATCGTCCACAAATTTGACTAAACAATTAATCGTTCATTTGACATTTGGCGTAAGCCATAATAAACACGAGTCACATAGTATGCTTATGTCTAATCAGAATTGTAAAATAGTAAATGTTTCACAAAAAGTTTGTTGGTTAGTTCTTACAAGAGAAATATTCCTAGTGCCGCGCGTTTTTTTTTAATATATATTTGCTGTGTGATATGTCACTCTTCCTTAAGTTGAGTTCAGCTTTCCTAACTATTATTTTTTTAACTGCTGCAAACTCTGAGTCAAATTTGAGGTCGGGCTTATCTATACACACACGGGTTCCATTGCTATTACTTGATAATTTAATTAATGACTTATTCCTTAGTACAAACGGTATAATAGTTTATAAGTATAATAATAATTGATATAAGAATAAATATAATAATTTATAAGAAAAGTAAACCAGAGTAGCCCAGGCTGCTCTTCAATTGGAATATGACAAACATGTGGAATTGCATTTTGATATTCATATAAAAAAAAAAGTGTTCAACGTGATTGTTTTAAATGTTAGGATATTTTGAAGACGAAGTTGAGTTTACCAAATGACAAAATTCCATTCTATTCAGAGAAGAAAAAATATGAATCTTGGAGAAGGGGTTTCCAGGATAAAGTGTGCAAGTGTAGGTGGTCAACAAATTGGTCACTTAAAATAATCGTAACTTTGAAAGGTTTTGTTTGATATAAGCATTTGTGCAAACTGTTAATGTAGGTAGTTAGGGACTAATGAAGCATTTTACTTATAATCCAACTAACGATAGACGTGGGTGGTTCATCTTGCTAGTAGAATTTTATATGGAATTCAATGATTGAAAGCATTTCTGTATTTCGGTGTTTGGTTTTGATTCGTGACCATGCCCTAAACGCTGGATATAAATTATAGAAAATTCTGCATTGTTTGTGAAGCAAACAGTCTCCAAATTAAACTAAATTCAAACCTTTTTTTTTGGAAACACACAAATCCAAGGCTTTAGTGAAAAGGAATGTGTGAAAGTGAATCACTATGTATGATTTAAATTTTTATAGCAGTCATTAAGCAATAAATTTTTTCTCAAAACTCTCAGTCCACAATTTACTCCAATTTGATCACATTTGTCACTATAAAATGTCCCACTTATGCCACTGACTAAAATATCGCAGCAACTTCATCCAATACAATTCAATACTCCATTGATTGAGTTGTGTTCTGGACGCTTTATTTCCCCATTGTGTTTGAGCTGAATCTCACCAGATACCAGTCACTGTGAAACATGATATCTTCAAAAACTTTACAAATTCAAAAGTTTGTCTTCAGCTTCTGGGACTATTTAAATATTTCACCAGTAAAATGGGATCCGACGACGGAACTATACCGGGTTTCAAGCCACAAAGTTCATAAACTGGAATACAGGCCATGGAGAATTATTTATATGTTGATGCTAATAACTGAATTGCTAATTTGCATCTACTGTGGTTACAAAATACTCGAATCTGATGTGGCTCCACAGGAAAAGTTGCTTTACTTTCAGGGAATATTGTATTCAGTGGTCTATGCAATACCCCAAGTTGTATCCGTTCGCGAACCTCGGCGCTTTGCAAGTTACCTAAATTCTATCAGTTGCATGAACAAACATTTTGGTAATTCTCAGAAACGTTTAAATACTTCGTAATAATAAACCGTTGCAAACGCCCGTAACGTAAGTAGGGGGTCAGGGGTCAAGGGTCACCTGGATTTTTTTTTGTAACATCAAAACTCTCCATTTTATGTAAAATTATGAAAACCCCAAAACAACAAATTTTTGGTTTCTGGGGTCAATTTTGGGCTAGAATTGAGTGGGAAGGAAATGACCCTCATGACCCATCTACGAAGTTGAGCTCACTCTTGACCACGAGGATAATCTCCTGCAAACAAATTTGAAAAAATTTAACCCGTTCAAGAGTTATCGCGCAACTAGACAGACAGTTTTAGTTTGGCCGGAAATGACCCCCTTCGGGGTTAAAGGTCAAAGATATTATTCTATGACAACATTTAAAAAGATCCTTTCAAAAGTTGTTTGTCTTATAAAGGGGAACAACATTTGTATAGGACACTTTTTTCTGTTACCCCCCAATGACCCCCAAAATGACCTTTCAAAGTTAAATCCTACTTTTGCATGAAACGAAAAGTTATGACAGTGGCCCCCGAGCTTTCCTTTTCCCGGAAATGTCCTCTTGACCTCAAAATGACTTCTCAATTTCAAATTCTGCTTTTGCATGAAACAAAATGTTATTATAGTTTTACTGACCCTTTACTCTCGCTTGTCCCTAAAATGACTTCTTGACCTCCAAATGACCTTTAAAGGTCAAACACTATTTTTGTACAAAACTTAACGTCATTTTGCAACGAACAAAATGTGGAGATTGTTCCAATGATCCCGGACACCCCAAAAGCTTTTCTTGATTCAATTATATTTAATTATTTTTTACTGTCAAATTCCTTTGTCTAATTTTCCTATTTCCGCTACTTGACCGTTTTACCATGATTTATTTATAATTGAGTTTCTTTTGCCAACCATCCACATAAATGTGTGGTGTTGGCGTTGACTGCCGATTTTTGACAAATTTCAACTTTTGTCCAGAAAACTCCCTACTACTTTTTTGTAGGTCACTTAAAATTATGAGATTGGCTTCAAACAAGCTGTGAGAGTATCGTCCATAGGGATTGGCCTAGTAGAGATTCAATTTTGAGTTAATGCGGAAGTTATAAAACGAAATGGGCGAAAAAATTGGAAGCAAAATTTGAAGGCCTGTTTCCTTGGACTTGGAGGCATAAAGTATTCACAGGGCGCAGGGCCAAATGGAGTGGGCCAAAGTGTCAGCTTTCCATCAAAATATTGTGGTCACTTTTATGTCGTTCTTGGACAAAATAGTAGCAAATTTCCCGATTCAATCTTTTTCCATAAGATAAAAGTCAGCATTTTACCATGGCAACAGGAATTGCCCATTGTTAAACTTATCAAGCCTTCTTTTATAGAACGGGATTATTTCGCTAGTAATATATAAAACTAAACACAAATTTATTTCAAGATTCGTGCCCTGTGCGTCAGGGAGAAAAAGAAACACGCCTCTCCGGAGGGCTCACTTAGCACTTCAAGATCATACTTAACTAGCAAAAAAACTCGTTCTAAGACAGGAGGATTTAAAATAACAATTTTTCCCTCAATTTTAATTGAAAATAAAAATTAAAGTTAAAAACAAAGAAGATTCTTAGGCCTATTGGGTGTGTGTTTCTGTGCGACTTTTTTTAATATAGCTCAATGTAAAAGATCGCTTCTCATGTTCACTTACGTATCTAAGTAGGGCTATACAAATACACTCTTTTATAAATGAAACTTTTAATGTTCTGTAAAATTTTGTAGTTCAACAATTTCCTGACGGTAAACTCCTTCAAGACCCAAAACTAGAAAACTTCTACTTATTTTCTACTCTTATTGTGCCGCTGTACTGTCACGGAACGGAAATTTTTATGTTTAACTACATTCTAAATCAAAACTATCGCCTCATTCAACCGATAGTATCTGTTTGTGATGTAATTTATGGCGGACGTCTTTTGGTTGCAGTCTTGCTATCAACGGCCGTCACCATTGGCTTCTCGCAATTGCTCTGTGTTTATGGAGCCATCTGTTTTGGACAGTTCGTATGCCTGCGATGGTACAAGTTTTTAGCTAATAAGAGGCAAGTTTGCACGTAAAATAATGGAATCAAGTTTATTGTATTTTTTGTCTATCTAACTATTATTATTTGTTCCTTGATCAACTAAATTAATTACTATAAGTTGATAAATATATTGACTAACTTGAAGTAACTAATTACTAAAGGTTAAATATCATTGGAAATCAATGTGGCGGATCATCTACTACAGAAACTGTGCGTGACGTCTACCAAATGATTCGCATTTCAAAACAAGAACTGGCTGTGTTCGTAGGACATAGTTTTTCAAAATGTACTGTTACGATATCTTTTATTACATCGACGGGGTTGTATTGCATTATAAGATTTTGGCAGAATCTGAGCGTATCGGTAATTACTTTTTTCCTCATTAGTTTGTACAACTGCATCATGGCTTTGTACGTGGTTTATGAGACTTTTGCCCGGATGAGTGCGTCCTCTGCTGACCTGGTAGCAAAAGTAAGAGAAGTATCGTTTTCTAAGTTGGACAAAAGGTTACTCAAGTCGATGAAACAGGAAAACTGGAAAATTGGGAATACAAATATTCCGAGAAACAGCTTTCCAATTATAATGCAAGAGTTTGTACTTGGAAGTCTTGTTAACTTACTTCTAACTTTCTAACTAAAGAATAATTATTTACACCGTCTAGCCAAGCGATTCCTTGAACACAGCATGCAGCATATGTCAACGGAACTTACATCATAAGTGCAAACATAGCATACGTTTTCAGCATAAGAACATATATGCCTTGTAGGGGCGTACATAATATTCAACAACATACAACCGCATACAATAGTAAGCTGAGAAACGCACGTACACGAAACACCTTGCTGCATTGATTGTTTTAGGACAGGAAAATTATAATCTTAACCTCTTATATAGTTGAACAGTCTGGCTAGTCTACAGTAAATTCAATTTTTAATAGAATAGGAGCGCTGAGTTTGCTACGTAAATTTATTTTTGTAAACGAATTGCATTTGAAATGAGCATCTATTGCCTAGTTTAGTAGTTATTGCGTTATTTATCAATCAATCAATCAATCAATGGTTTATTTGACATTTGGCGTAAGCCATAATCAACACGAGTCACAGGTTATACATGTGTTTACACAAAATGTGAAACA
>JAQFYP010002043.1:0-13634 GCA_034694865.1 Bilobella braunerae | reverse complement strand
TTCCTTCAGATTGAGCTGAAACTTGGTAAACGTGTTAAGCCAGTCATAAAAGTAATCCCCAATTTTTGTTTTTCCCCCATGGCTATAAATTTCGAAATTTTACCAAAAAAAACATCTTGAGATGACAGGCTCCGGAAATCCTTATGGGATTTAATATGTTTTATTTGATTTTTATAAGTGGTCCCCTCTCTCGAAAATCTTAAAGAGTGAGTCTTGAACACAAAATTTGAATGAAAGTTCAGGATTCACTTTTTGAGATTTTAGAAAGGGGGGATCACGTCAAATTAAAAATATTACGTGTTAAATTCCATAAGGAATTCCGGAACCATCTCAAAATGTTTTTTTTTTTTTTTCGAAAAAATTTCAAAATTTATGGCCATGGGGAAAACACAAAAATTGAGGGTTAGTTTCATGACTGCCTTAACACGTTTACTAAGTTTCAGCTTAATTTAAAGGAATCACGACGCGCGGTGTGCTTGTAAGTGTGTTTTAGGCAAAGAACAAATTTTCTGCTCTAGCTATTCTCAAATTAAAAAAAAGTTTTAGATATTGCATTTTTTAAAGGTTCAATTACCAAGCAACCACAATGCAAGAGCAAATATTCAGAATTCCAAACACTTAAAATCAAGTTTGTATGTTGTTTACAAAAGAAGTGAGATACTCTTGTTTTCAATTATGTCACCGGACTGCATATGTTTAGAAATTTGTAGGTTACCAAAGTTGTTAGTAAAAAAAAAACAAAATATGACGGTTGGATTCAAACTCGAGTGTTCTAGCTTTCAGCAGCACTTCCTCAATCATTACCCAACAGTGAGCCACCAAACTTAAGTGTGACAATTTAAATAATGAAATAATCATCGAATTGATGCATTTAGTTTTGTTGTTAGTAGTATTGAACTTTAGAACTTCGAATTTCAAGCTTTTGAAAATTTTCAAAACAGAAACCAACACATGATGAAGCAACTCCTGCAATCAAAACATAAAATGCCGTCTCTATATTTCCCTTCAGTGCGAGCTTGTACACGCCCTTGACTAATTGTACACTTGCTCTACGAAACAGTACTCCTTCCTGAATGTTATACAACATTCTCCAAAATCCATCAATTCCAGACGAAACCAAACATCCCAGAATCCTTCCCGCCCTTTTATCATTGTCACGTGTTACGTACCAACCGTAGTCAAGTCTTAGCTCGTCTTGTCGCAACTTGTACGGATCGCCCACTTGTCCCGAATTCAAAATGTGAGCGCCGACTTCCATATTTCCGTGATCACTGACATACACAATTTTCTGTGTGTCACACCTTCCTTCTGTCCGATTCTTGTACTCCATCAATGATACAAATGGATCAAATTTGACTGGTTCAATTTTCTTTTGGAAGGCCAACCACATGATTCTCTGATTCGCGGAAAACAGAGTATGATTCAATCTTAATTCACGTTGAAGTGAAGTGTAGAATGTCGTGCTGACAATTCTTCCCATACGCACAAACTTTGGCGGGAGCTTTAACTCGTCCGCGTTTGGCGTATGTGCCGGCACCAACAAGTCAAATCCCGACAAATTCCAGAAGCTTTTGAAGGCGTTGCTGCTTACGGGTTTACTAGTTAGTTTGTTAACTACGAGGCCCTTGTAGCTCCCACTAAGTATTATGCAACCAATCAACCATATCAGGTGTAGCAAGTTTACACACCGAGCGATGCTGGAGTGATGCAGGTCAAAGGAATAGTGGCTGTTAGAAATTTGATCAATTAGAGGCAAAAATTCAGCAGACATTGCTGACGCATAGCTTGTCAACAACTTCCAGGTTGATACCGGTTGTCGAGTGGACCAATGGTACGACACGCATGAAATTGCTGCGCATGCGCACAATGTCCCAATCCAAACTTCAAGGCGAAATGGCCTAGTGTAGAACAGAAAGGATACGACGCTCTCCGAGCCGTAGCAGATAATGAACTTGAAATATTTTGAGGTAACGAAGAAAAATTCGCCGTAGATTAAATTTTCCTTGCTTTTGCCAGCGTAACGTAGAATGCTGTCTCCTGCCGAAATGTATGCAATTTCCGGGACGGTGTTTGTGTTTGCTTTCAAAACACCGCTCTTTCTGGGCATCTTATAGTTTGAAACGTTGTAATGTGCGTTTGCAAAAATTATCTGCAGAATGCTGTTGACATGAATTCCTCGCTCGGTTCCACAGGCAAACTGCCCCGCAAGGTAATGGCTATAATGAATAGTTGGTGGGCACTTTTTTGGGTTGTGAAATCTCGAACTTCGATCCGCTATTCTATTCAATAGGGAATTTATTGGCAATAAAAATTTATGCGTTTGTACAATAAGATCCAGATTAGCTTTGAGTTGCGACCCAGTCCAAGTTGTGGTTTCCAGAATTGGAAATACAAAGATTTCACAAATAACCGGTTTCATGGCGCATGTTAACGGTACATAGTAGATTTGGGTCAAGTCAAAAACATTGTTTTCGTATGATGGATGTGCTTTAAGTTCAAATGCAAAGACTTTGGTTACCATCAAGTCTTTGAAGCCTACAAATATTTTTAAATGGTCAAACGAAGCAGTAAATAAGACAAAATAGTGCTCGACGACATGATCCTCTGTATAATGAGGATTCAGCTGCTTTTGAAATGTTATTGAATCAAGTGAAGTTGGCGTTTTTGAAAACTTTTGCAAAATGATGTTAGAATTATTGTCGGTAAAAACTAAAAGGAAAACTACAGCGCACCAAGAGCGATGTGATATTGGCGAAATGTTTAGTGATGGTGGAGTGTCACTAAGATTTTTTGTTGCATGTAATGATACCGGAACTTTAAAATTTGCGCGCAATTCAAAATTCCCAATTAGTTGCACTATTGTGGTGCAATCAGGAAAACCGGAAAACCAATCGTCCAGAAAATCTATGGTGTCAGAAGATACGGACTGTATAGGTAGTACTGCATAATGCATAGATAGTAGATAGTAGATACTATTGAGAGAATAGGCCACATAAGTCATCATTTCTGTGACTAAAGTTCTCATACAACAATTGAATTTACCATTCTGTTGAATAGTACTCTAATAAATAGACACGTAAAATAGTTCATTATTTTGTATCTAAGAGTTGCATACACGGCAAATGAAGTACGCATAATAAATTGTAACGTTGTGTTTTTGATGAAAGGTAGTGCGTGCAAGAAATTGACTAATTATTTGTACTATTGATTAGAGTAAGACATACGTTTATCCACTTTTACTTTTCAATTTTTATGGTCAAACGGTACCAAATTTTTGAAATATTTATGAACTGTATTACGCTGTACGTAAAAAAAAGCATAATTGGTTCTAAGCTTTAAATACAAGATTGAGTGTTTCGATTGTTCTAAACACGCAAAATTATTTCAACTACATATTCAAAACTGAAAATTCCCATTACTTTTATAGTGTCATTATTTTGTTTTTGTTTTACTTGTACCTTTTAAGTAATAGCATTTGTGTTTGCGCATAAATTTAAAGTAATTTTAATTCTCTAACTGAAATTTCCAATTACACTGACAAGATGTGAATTTAATTATTCTGCGATATTCATTATTAAGCAATAATTTTTTTTCCTACTTTTAAAAGTACAATACTTATTTTAAAACCACAGGTTATTCTTATACACGTATACGTCTGTAAATGTTTAACAGTACGCTGTGTATATTTTAATTGACATGTCTGACATGTCATATTGACATGTATTGACATGTCATATACTAACTAATTAGCGATTACTCTTGCTGAAATTCTTTTCATTGGCGGTTCCCCAAAAATTTAAAAAATAAATTAAATTTTTGAATTGAAATTTTGAAATTAACACTTTTTTAAATTCACTTAAAACAATATTGCAAATTTTTTATCAAAAAATTATGTTGGTAATTATCAAATTACTACTATCACTTTGTAGTCGAAATATTTCTCGGGCTTTGTAGTTCTCAATTTTAGTCGTAAATATAAACTACATGGTGAACAATTACCATTATGGTTCTATTTTACATGTTGCAACAATTTTGGAGATCCAATTGGTTTCAGTTTTTTGTTTGCTATAGTTTGTTGGCATCATTTATTAATCAAATAACGACCCAAGGCTCGTAGTCCGAGGGGTTAGGACCCTGTACTAGATTAGGTAGGTGCCGATATCGAATCTCGGCAGCCGCACAAAAAAGTGAGCGGTGTGGTAATGGTGAGTCCACTCACCATTACCACACCACTCACTCAGTAGTGGTGAAATCGTGATTACTAAATAATGTTGTATTCTTGTAAATCAATAACGGTTTTTGTCTTTAAAATGTTGAACAAACGAAATTCAAGTTTGAATTTTGAAAAATTTGTTATTGCAAAAGAAGCAAATAGAAATTGTCACACTTAAGAAGTCGACGACCCTTTGGACGCGACATTACGTTATGTAGGTTGGTCACAATATTTGCAGACGTGTGTCTGCTTAGTTTTAGTCCATATCTGTTGTCATGCCGTAGAGGTCGTTAGTCCGTAGGACCTCATCCTTGTTCTTACTACTATAACTTGTAGTGCAGTGACAGTTGTTTGTGGTCACTCGTCATCCGTCCCTGTCTTGTCATCTGGCACATAGCTATGTTGACGTTCTCCTCTTGACCCGCCGTGGCCGCGGTTCGAAGCTAGTAGTATCAGCAAATAAAATAATTTGCAACTGTTTTTTTGACGTTGGTCTTTGATTAGTGCTCATTACCAAGCAAGCCCACGCGTCGACTCTGCAAAGATGGCGCTTCACGTATGGCACAGTAGACTGAGCTGAACAAGCTGAGCTAATTCAATTATGTTAATCAATCAATTGGTTTAAATAGAATTAAACACATTAGTTCGTTAATTACAGGAGGTTAATAAATTATATTATATCATATAAGGTCAATTATTCTGCCTCAGCATTGATCACAGCTTACCGATGACACACAGCTTTTCTAGGTACAACTTCTGCCACTGCAGGTTTATATTGTATTTAATTGTTTTAGTATCACTTTAACTGAGTTCAGTTAATTGCATTGCATGTAAAAATACGATGATATGTTTACGTTAAAATTCGAAATAGTGCTTAAGAGAATAGTTAGGTTTCGATGCAGTTGTTTTTTTTATGTAGATTTGGCTTCGGGAAGTCACTCATGACGTCAAGGATGCGAGAGTGAGTCCAAAACGTGAAGCTAAACTGAAGAGTTTGCATAGTAGAGATTACTCTACATTTCAAAATTTTGCCTTCACCACCGACCAATCAAAGGCGTTTTAGAGCATATGACTAAGCTCATGTTTCCCGGACTTTATTTTTGTTTAGTTAGTTTAGTTTTAGTTTAGTTTTGTTTAGTTTCGTCGCGATTTCTTCTGATCGAGCTCAAAACGCATTAAACTCATTAAGCCAGTCATAAAACTAATGCTCTTGTTTGGATTTTTGTCAATGGCCATAAATTTCGAATTCTTAGAAAAATTCTTAATTAAAAAAAAACAATTTTGGGTTGAATGGCTCCGGAAATCATTACGGAGATTAACACGTAATTTTTGAAATTTCACGTGGTCCCCATTCCGAAAATCTCAAAACGTCAAGCGACACTTTTACTTATATTTCTTTCCATTCTATTTCAATATGCACATCGAAATTTTGACTTGACTTGAGTATTCAACATGCACATCGAAATTTCGATTTCACTTGAGTTTTCCACATATCGAAATTTCGATATGTAAATTAAAATTTTGACTTCACTTTTTCGACATGCACATTGCAATTTCGATTTCAATTGAGTTTACGACATGCACATCGAAATTTCTATATGTACATCAAAATTTCGATTTCACTTGAGCTTTTGACATGCACATCGAAATTTCAATTTCACTTGAGTTTTCGACTTGCAAATCCAAATTTAGATTGAGTTTTTTTTCAATGTATCCATCGAAATTTCTATTTTTAGCAAAAGCTAGGGCTAAAGTGATCAGAATGGCCATCCGTCTGGGACAGGCTGGCGGAAAAAACCACATCGTTCCCAAATTTTGCAAACGACCTTTAGGGCACTGTGAAGGCTAATGAGCATTGGTTTTATGACTGGCTTAATGCGTGTTCAAAGTTTGAGGTCGAACAGAAGGAATCGGTGTGCTTGTTAGTTACCTAGTAATCGTGTTAACCCAACTAGTTTGTTAACTAAGCTAAAAAATAACTACGATACGATTAATTTGTACTGGTTGGCATGAAAGATCCAGAGGACGTTGGGGGAGACGTACAAAACAGGTGAATTTTTTAAACTATTGCTTCTGATCATGTAACTTGAACAGTTATTTGTGATTTTACCTACCAGCATACCTAGCCCATTCGACTTAACAATAAATTGCACTTAAATTTAGGTTAAGAACACACCTTCTAATAAGAGGCGGAAGACGGCCCTGCTGCGAGAAATCATTGTTGAAAAGCCTCACGCCGCTTCCCATGGCGAGGTCTCCAAGCGGTGGGATGCTTTGCAGTTAAGCGAAGGGAGGCTGCTAGAAAGCCACTTAGGTTAGATTAGGTGATTTCTTTAGAGACCCCAATCATAAGGTAGTTTTATTGTTTTTTTTGTCGCTTCGATTCCGATCCGTTGTGCCCCTGATATTCTCTGTCTATATTAGTTGGTTGAAGTGCGTGAAAAAAGTGCTTTTAATCAATCATTTTATTTGACATAAGGCACGCCCAGAAAACATGAATACGAGAGAATACAATTTTACTAATTACATTAATAGCTGATTATAGCATAAGTTTACGTAAGTACTATTAAAATCAACTATTAGTGTGCTTTCGGGTTGTGATTAAAGTTAAAACGCACTATTTTTAACTTTGGACTGCATTTTCAAATATATCTCGACCTCGACAAATACAAAAAGTACCAAAGTACCAAAAAGTATTCACGTGCCTCGCTATTTTAAAAAAAATGACATAATCAGCCGCTCAATTTTTTTAAATTTTAAATATTTTTAATAGTTCTAATAATAGTTGACCCCGGGTTGACCTTTGTAAATATCTACATTTTTGAATCCTCCTTGTTTTTATCTTGCAAACAGAAGTCCGCCAATTTGTTAATAAAGAAGGAAGTGGGATTTAAATGTTGCCGTACAGGTTCATTATAGCACACTTTTTTTTAATTTGTTCTGTTTAGAACTTTTTAATTTATTTATTTTATTTATGTCAATTTTGTCAATCATTTACATATTATTTAGGAACAAACTGAGGTGGCCTTACACCTAAATAATAAAACAATTCAATCGAGTACTTGGGATTATTTTAAGCAAATCAACAGTAATAGTTACAGTCATTTTATTTATGCTAAAAGTAAAAATAGTTGGTATTCCACAAAGGATATTAATTGCATTTTATTCAGTTGAATGAAATTGCATTTTTTACTTTTATAATAACCAAATTCAACTGTTCATTCTGTTAACAATTGTCTAAAAACTGTGCAGTTACACACTAATTTTTTTTTGAAATTTTTTATTTTTGGTACATTTATCTGTACTTTGCGCCTCAAACGTTCTCAAAGCATAATAATCAGTTGAAAAAAAAATGCAATACCGTAAAAATTCTACTAAGAGGCGGGTATCTAATAATGGACGGGTCTCTAACAGTTGGCGGTGGTAAAACTCTCCTTCTTGAAATAGTGAGCGGTCTCCAATACTGGGCGGGTCTCTAATTGTAGACGGGGATACCTTGAGGCTTCAAAACACATCAGCTAGTTTAGCTTTAACTTTTCTTTTGAAAAATAGGTTGTAGATTGCTTTAATTGCATAATGGTCTATAACGCCTAATTGATTTAAATTTTAAACACAGTTCAATCCAGTTTGCAAAAATGATTAAGGTAAACTAGCTGCTTGACAAGACAATCATGAACAGAAAGTAAAAACTGAAAATCGTTTGGAAACTCAATCAACTTTGCTTGATTAATTCTGATTTTTAGATTTAGGTTTGCCGTAGTATAAATAAAAATTATAATAAAGATAAATAATGAGCGGTATCTATTAAAGGGCGGGTCTCTATTAGTGGGCGGGGGGTCGGAAAAGAAAATTGAAATAGTGGACGGGTCTCATATTAGAATTTTTTCGGTAGTTATTTATAATTTTAAAATTACTCTGAAATAGTAAAGATGTATAAACAGGTTGCACAATAGGTTTCTGTTCATTACATTGTTTATTTTGCAGCTTACACACAATACATAGAGTTAATTTTTTTAACTAATGTGTTAAGCTTATTTTACTTTTCTTTAGCTAGCAATTCTGACCACCATTACAAAGAAGTATGCATCCATTTTTCTAAAATGCTTTGCAGCAAACCCCGTTCCAATCACGTCATCCAGTCTTAAATTTTCCTTCAGAAAAGCAAACTTTAAATAATGATACTGATAAGAGAATTAAATTGCAAGATGGAATACCTTCTCAATTACTTCTATGTAACTTTTCACTACTTCTGCTACAGTAAAATGGAATCTGTTTACACGCACAATCATCGTTATAGTTCCAACGGCCGTTTCAACCAAGGGTGCATCATTGTACTTGTAAGTTTCCATCAGAAATGAGAGCCTCAAAGTAGCCATTTCCTTAGCCTAATATTCAATAGTAGTTAATTGTTGTTGTAACATTTCCAATTGTTTACAAATGCTTGTGTTCAGTATTCTACCATATCACATGTCTTTGCAAGGTTGCCGTAGTTAAAAAATTGTACAGCATTTGAAAATTGCTCATCGTCGACAAAAGGTTCTAATAAAACAAATGCACAACTTTAAGTTTCTAAATTCATGTTTTATTGTTGCTGCGCTTATTAATGCAGGCAAAATACTGACCTGTTTTGAGTGTGTATGCCATTACTGTGTGTATGAATCCAGTGGGTTGCAATTTTTCTTGCTTACTATTGAATACGTATTCTTGAGAACTTACAATTGCAAAGGACTCGATGCGTTTGTAATTGATATTTAACGACTCCTATTTTTAAGGAAAAAAATTATAAACAAAATGGTGTTTGCAAGAGTTGCACTTCGATGTTACAAATCTGCAACTTACTGTGATAGCTTTACAATACGACACCATGATATGGGCATAATGTATATCTTGAACATTGCGAGATAAGCGGATAAAAGTCATAAGTAAATTAATTTAAGCTATCTGCTGTTACTATTTGTATTTAATAAATTGTGGAATTTCACAATTTCATTTGTGAGTTTCCCTATGAAATTTTGCACGTACAAAATTAAAAGTTTGAAGACGATATCATTGCTGACAAATTTATAGAATGTCTCAATAACCGACAATACAGCGCTATATATTACTTACAAATCCTATCTTAAACAAAAGTTTCAAATTTTTTTAAAATGCAAATGTTAGTCGCCAGTTTATTGTATTTTTTATGAGTATACTAAGCTGCACCTCACAATAATTCAAGGTTAGTGTATCCCATTTGGTTCTATTGCTACTCAGACATTAAAAGTGAAAGTAAGAAGTGGAATTTTAGTAATACATTTAAATGTTCAAAATGGTTAAAAATCTTTAAACTTCAAACGTTTTGTGTGACGAATAGTAGAGGATATTTATCTTTGAAGCGTTTAGCAAAATTTTTCAAATAGTTTCTATGGTGCGCTTTTTGGTGCGTTTTAAGGAGTTAAGTTAAGATTTAAAAATAAACGCATATATGGAAGATCATGAACTTTTTTGTTTGCTACTTCACTTACCAAAGCCCTTATATTTTGAAAGTTTTCTTCAACTTGCTTTGCCTCTTGTATGTTTGCTGATCGCCTTGCCTCATACGTGCCCAATGAAAAACCATAAAAAGTTTCCTTGTTGGTCTCCGAGCCTTTTTTAGAGTTAGACGCCATATGAGTAGCAACTATGCTTGCTATTTTACTTGCCTGGAACAACAATTAATGTCGACAATTATGTCACTGTAAATTTTGTGTTGATCCAATTCAGTGCTCCCAAGTAAAATAGCTACAACAAATGATGTCAGCATGTAAAAGTATAGTAAGTATTGTTTAGAATAGTTAAATCATGGCCAAATTTGCTCATATTCAAAATAATTCAAAATTTAAAAAAAAATACATTTCTTATAAGAAAGTATATACGAGTAATTAGCACTAAATTTTTTGAATCAACCTGTCCCTGGAACGTAAGTGCGTCGAGCATTTCAAGCCACTTGTATAAGTAACATCGGTCATTATGAAATTGTCGGATATTTTTTATTACTAAACGTTTTGAAAGAGAAAAATAGAAGCATAAATAGTTTTAGTATATAAAAAGTGTTTACCGTTGATGCTTTAAGAAGAGGAAGACTTTCGAGGAACTCAGTTTCAAGCTTGACTGCCGTTGATGTTGCTAAAAATCACGCATGCATTATTTAGTGTATGTAAAAATCAATTTAAATCAATTTTTAATAAATAACTCTGCCTTTACCAACTGTGCAGAATTGGTAAGCCAAAAAAAAACTTACCATTGGCAAACGATAAAGCCGTGTACGAGTGACCCTTCACCAGACTTGATATATTGTTTTTCCTCGAATAAATACATGCTGCGCCCATTCCGCTAATAATTTTGCTGAACGGCTATTGGTGGGATTCAGAAAAATGTAATTGCACTTCTTAGTAATAATATAAAGAGAACTAATAAATTTGAAAACCAAGAAAATATCAATAATTTTGAACTTTACGGGCTTTAAGTCAATTTTACTTATGCTTACTACAATGCTATGCGGCGTAATGCGATGGCTTTTACACAACAGCATTTTTTTAAGTGAGTAATTGCATTTTGAAAACTAACCTTTTTAATAACTTCCAAGTAACTGTCCATCAGTCCAGTAAGCATTTCAACGCTTGGCTCACCTTCTTGACGGGGAAAAAGTAACACTACAAATTTACCATGCTCTACGTCTTTACATTCAACATGATTTCTTTGGATGTTCTTCCTTGCGTCTTGCCGAGCATACGAATCTGCTATTGCTTGAGCCTAAGTTTTGGAATGAAAAATATTACAAAAATAAAGATTAAAATAAGTAAAACAATTTTGTTTGTATAACTTTGTATGAATAGTGTTGTACAATAAACCATAAACCAATGTTGCTGTCTTAATGCTGTTTGTACCCAAATGTTAATGAAAAACTAACGCAGAAGCTAACGAACAAATAATTATTTACTTACCATGTCACAGCTGATTTGGTTAAAAAGGTCAGGCCGACCGAACAATTTCATTCCAATCCCATTAATTCCTGCACTGTAAATTACTTTTGGAGTGAAACGCAGTGCATTGGTCAAGAAAAGGATGTGTAGAAACACAAGGCAACTTTTATTCAAATCAAGGACCATTTTAAACGTTTAAAAATTGTCAAATTGGAATAATGTAGTATATATATATACAAGGTATACTAAACTTTGAAGGTACTCAACTCTTATTTTTTAGTTTATTTCGGTTCGATATGTTTTCGAGATTTAAAAGAGAAATTTATGTAGAAAAAAAAGACGGAGTTTGTGACGTTGTGCTTTGCAGTTTGGATGTTGAACTCTATTATTAAGTTTAGAGAATTTTTAGAATGCAGATAGGCAAATATTTCATTAGTAAATTCTTATGGCTTTAGCAGTGCCCTGTTAAAACTGCGGTAGGTAATATTTTCAAGGTTAAATAACAGTTATACAGTAAACAGTTGTAACAACCATACTACAATACTACTATGTAAAATACAACAAAGAACAGCAATACAGCGGTACACTTTTCATTACAAATGACATATATTATAGCAACAAAATAAGGTATCATCTATAGAAAGATTTTAATCTAAAACAATCTCAAAAAACAAATCATATGCATACTTAAAGAGACGTATTAAATTTGTTTGTTAAGAATGCGCAAAAATAAAGGAGAAGGGACGTTATTTGACATTACCGCAGAGAGGATGCTCAATATGTAAAGGAAAGGGTAGGGGAAATTTAGGGAAGGAGCTCATTAGCATAGATGTTGTGATTAAGCGGAATGAACAGATTATCTGCAACATTCCGCTATTTTACTGAATCAGGTACAGCCGTGGCTTTCGCCTGATAATTGAAAGTGACATACATAAGGTCAGAGGCAAGGTAATTTCTTAAGGACGAAGTCAACAGTGAAGACTGTTTTGTGACTGGGAGGATTTTGACCCCCCCCCTCCACTTGTGTAAAGAGACTGAAGCTCCAATCATTAGGCCAACCCCGCCAACTGAAGATGCACAAGAGCTGACATTAACTACATTGCGTTGCTTTTCAGTAATGTTAAAAAAAATTGTTTTTGCTAGGTTGAGGCGTGCATTTGTAAATGCAATTAGTGTTTGCAAAATTGAAATTTGTAGTCAAAAATTGCACCTCGTTTTTGTAAAGCTACTGTTTTGAAAAGGATCAAATTGAGAAACTGTCTCCACCTAGTACCAAAAGAATTTCGATTATGTTCCTATAAACCACTACGTTGCAACACAGTTTGCAGTATGTTTCAATGCGAAATTTTATGTTGTTATAAGAATTTCTACATTAAAGAATAAGAGAATCCAGTAATGTTGAATTTACATTTTTAAGTTTAACAGGATGAAGACACATGTTTTATAGTTCTGGTGTACGCTTGCATGGGTTAAATTCGAACATCCCATGAATGAAACCAAACAAGCCCATTTATATTATTACTAGTTCAACTTACAGTTTACAACAAAAATTAACGCTATAACAGTTACAAATTTTGAAAATATCTTGTAATAGTTCTTTTAATGGTGTAATAAAAAGTAGTTCCGAAAAAAAGTTCTGAAAGAAAGGTTCCAAACAAGTAATAGTTTCGAACGATTAAAAGTTCCTAAAAAAACAAAAAAAAATTGTTACAACTTAAAATATGTTTAGTAACTTTGTTCCAAAACTCAACAAGTGCTTTTCAATAATTATTTGGATTTTGACGGCAAATCGACAAAATTCTGAATTTGACCTATATTTAAAACTGTAATTTTTCGCCAAACTCGCACAATTTTTAATTATGAGAAATAGTGGACTAGATTAATTAAAGTTTGCAGATGTTAAGAAATCGAGCTAGGTCACAAATGGCTATTCGTACAAATTTTGCATTTCTGAAAATACCAACGGGAGATTCGCCAGGAAAATGTTTTTTTTTTGAGTTACAAATCTACTCTATATGCAGTAATTTTGACAATTTTAAAACTTTGAAATTTTTTGGTAAGTCTATTTATTTGTTTTACGAAGAAGTTGGTCAAAAAATAGTTACAACCCTGATCTAAATTGTGCACAATGAGCGGGCTCTGAAAAGTCCGCTTTACCACTTATATACGTATAGATGCCACGTATAGATGCGTTAAGTTAAAACTCCCAAAATTCAGTTTTTCATTCTAGTTTTGTCTAAAGCTGCGTTTACACCGAGTCCCTGCCTCTCCCTGCTGCAGCTTTTTCTGCACGCAGGAGCAGTTTTGGTGTTCCCACTGCGGGCAGGAACTTTTCGAGCAGAAGCAGGGTTTTCTGCGGCAGAAAAACCTGCAGCAGAGAAGTTGCTGGTTGTGTTCCCACCAACTTCCCTGCAGCAGAAAACTGCTCAAAAAGTGTCCGCGCGGACTCCCTGCTTTCAGCACGTCCAGGACGTGCCGAA
>JAQFYP010002042.1:0-13637 GCA_034694865.1 Bilobella braunerae | reverse complement strand
GTCTAATGATTTTAATATTTTTCTAATTCTAACTTTCCTACTTCCGCTACTGGTTGACCGATTTACCACGGTTTATTAAACTTTCAAACAATTGTGAAACAAGGCTTTTAAGAATTTTTGTTTTTTCTAGAAAATGTACAAAAATTTTTACTTTTTTGGAGTGGTTTCAAAAAAAAATTTTGCTCGATAGGGAGATACTGTTGCACATGGGGGTCTTCTGAAATGGCCGATATGGAATTATGGTCAATGTTAACTATTGGTGCACAACATTACGTGCAATATTTGATGTTATAATTTCTAAAATTCCAAAACCGTCAAAAATATTTAAATATTTTACTAATTTGTGAACTACGAGACAACACAAATAGCTTTCAGTAACTTAAGAATCTGCCATGACAATAATTAATTTGAACTATAAGTGGAATAATAGGACAATCATAGTTTCTAGGTAGTAGCTAGAAAACAAAACAAAATTTCATGGAAGTTTTTCTAAACTTCTTTTTGATGACAACATCTATGCTAATGAGCTCTTGCCCTACCGTTTCCTTACCCCTCTCCTTTACATGTTGACTATCCGCTCTGCGGGAATGTCAAATAGCGTGCATTTTCCATTTTTTGAAGTTTTAGGAAGTAAAACATAGCAAGCTTCTTTTAGATAGTTGCTAGTTGTTAGTTTGCTAGTTAGCTGACTGAATTTTTTTTTCTGTTTCTAGCGTGATAAGCAGTTTCAGAGGCATACATTGTACGATACACACAAACGTAATAGAATAGTAATATTTATATTTAGCATGCGATTTTTATTGTCCAGAAGCGTACGGTGCATAATTAATTGTAGCAAAAACGTAACTAGGTTAGTGTATTGTAGTAATGACCTCAAATTCTTATGCTGTTAACATGTTGCGATGAACTTTAGTTGCACGTGTAAGTTGAAACATAAAAAAAACTTGGCTTGGGTTTAGTAGGAGAATACGTTTATTTCATGTATAGTCATTAGAATTGCAATGATTCTTGTTTTCTGCAAAACTAGCAAAAATCCAAAATATCCAATTTTTCGGTGTTGGGTGTCGTTTAAGGAGTCATCCTAATAAAGATGACGGGCCTGGGGTCACTTTAGTCTTTGAAACCATCATAACATTTTCTTTCATGCAAAACTAGCAAGAATATAAAAAAAATTGTGTTTTTTTAGATTGGAAAGTTATTTACAATTTCGTCAAAATGAGGTGAATGGTCAGGCCGTGCAATTGTGAGCAATCTTCAAAATTGGCCTCCTCCTTGACCCGTACAACCTATAGCTGAAAACAATGTTAAAAAAAGTTAACCTGTTAATATACGTATATGCACACAAACAATTAGTAATCACTAATTGAAGTTAGCCTTGAGTGAACTAGTAATAATTTTTAAAAAGAGAGCAAGTGGCATATAAGGCATACCTAATTCTTGCGGAGAGATTTTTTGCATGTTTCTAAATTGTTCTTTGAAGATTATTATGTTTTCTCCAATTCCAAAAAAAATAGTTACGTAGAGTTAAGTAAAAAAATTTAGATAATCAGAAAGTAAAAAAGGAAAGGTATGAAAATATTTAGCTTCTACACATTACAGCTATTTCTGCATGTTCAAAGATGTTAGGCGTTGTGATGCTAATTAGCATTTATTAATGAAAACGAATTATGCGGTGAAATTTCCGTCAATTTTTCTTAATTTGAAACAATAAAATATTGCAAGTTGATGGTTGGATATTTACATAGTTACCAGACGGTAGAACTCGAACTTCGTAAAAATGCGTGAGGTCGGATTTTCGATGATAATTAACATTATTCGGCCTAACTTGAGTAATTAAGTTAAACTTACGTTTCTGTCCACTTCTTCTTTTGAAACATTGAAATACTGTATGTCGCCTTGTACAGGTTACACTTCTTTCTCAAGGATAGAACTGAAAATGCTTAAAATTTTAATTATGATGCCTCGATTGCCTACCACGTGATTTTTAATCAACATGCCGAAGTGTACTGTATCGTTACAATATCGTGTATAATGTTTAAATATGAGTTTACATTACTGCTACACATTATAGTTACAATAGTTAACACATGTAATGATAGTATTAATTAATTATTTTTGTTTAAGTTATATGTCATTGTACATATATAAAATATGCTATATTTCGTATGTTATTTTGCGAGAGTGTGTGGAAAAGAGAAATTTGTGTGAAGTTTTATGCCACCAAAAAAATAGATTCTAGTTTGGAGACCAAGTTATGTAGAGATCTTCTGATTTGTTGCTTGAAAACGACAATCCATTCAATTTATAAGAGTTATGTAACACAAATACTCGTGAAGCCTCTCTACATGGTTGTGATTCAGCTTAGAAATTGCCTTGAAACTGCTAAATTTCCTCGAAATTCCACTTTTTTTTTCTCTTAAGTCTTTTCATTATATTAAACTCGCGAAATAAAGCAATTGAAAATTTGCTAGAAAATTCTGGAAGATTTCATGTAATAGCTCCTAAAAAAAGTTCTAAATAAAATGGCTCAAAATAAAGGGCCCGACAAATTGGGCCTAAGGAGTGAAACGACCTAAAGCAAAAGGACCTAAAATCATTAAAACAAATATAAAATCACCAATTATTAACACCACCAGGTATTAAATTAAACCTTACCTAATAGTTAAAACAATTAAGTAAACCTAAACTTTAAATTAATGTTATGCATATATAAACTTAAACCAAATAAACGTTTCATACAATATAGTAATCAATTATAAGGTGCACAATTTCCTCATTTCAAATATAAGTTAAAAACCTAAAATTAAGCATTAATAAAAGTATAGATATCTATTTAAATTTTGTTTGCACTTTGTAGTGCATTTTGTAAGTTTTGTTGTTCACTGTTAAACAATGTTAATTAACTAATTAAGATTAAGGTATTTGGAGACTTTTGTTTAGCTTCAGCGTCCTTTGAAACCCCGTAATATCTTTTTTGTTTAAACATTTAATATTTGTTCATAGTTATTCACCTTCAACTAACTGAATACACATTTTTGGATTTAATGCTTTTTAATGTAACATTAGGTTTACATGACATGGTTCTCAAGGATTCTTAAGGATGTTCTCAAATTCGTATTAATTTCCCAACAAAATTTTTACACTTTGTGCAGAGAAATGTACAATGTAGGCATCTCCTAACTAAAAAGTTTTTGAAATTCTTCATTACCCACCCTCTGACTTATACATCCTCCGATTTTAAACAGTATTTTACTTTCAATGAAGTTTACAGTAAACATTTGACCTCACGGCAGAGACTACTATTTTGATTTCCTACTTCTTTGATAAATACATTTATATTTATTTATTTTAAAATGATTATTCATATTTAACTAATCCGATAACAAGAAAACATATAAAACATAGATATAGTAAACATAGTAATAAATAAAACATATATAGGGAATTTAAAAAACAAAATAGAAAAAAAACCATCTCAACTTCATTAGGGAAAATTTAAAGCAAAGTAAATTTTGTCTGACGCTAGTGTAGCGTCACTCACACTATACTACAAAAGGATCTGGGAAATGAAAATTCTCGATATAACGGCCGTGCTACCAAAACCTTCCTAACCTATCATAGTTACTTCACCCTAAACGACATCGCAATGTCTCCCTTCAAGGCACTCACCTGTCTTAGCCTCTACTTGGCTCTCAACATTGTTCCATCTGAAGCCCAGGAATACACCTGCATATCAAATGCCTTGCTGGACGACGTGTACAAAAGTGCTGGCTACACAACAGACTACGTCAAAAAGTGGATCGCCGAGGGAGAAGCAGTTCACAAGGCCCTTAACCACATCTACAACAAAATTGAGGCGTATATTTTTGAAGACATGAACGGTGTCGAGTTCATCTTTGCCTCTACAGCAAGCAAGTCGACCACCTACATCTACGGAGCGGCTGACAGAGTAGGCGACAAGACTCAGGCGTTGGACAAGAAACCCGTCAAAATTATTGTGGTCTACACTCTCAACTACGCTACTAAAGATACAGCGTTCGCAGCAAAAGAGTATTTGCAGTTTAAGGCTGCTGTGAAGAAGCTGAGCGACGCTTGCGCGCAGAGTCAGCCCCGAATTGATTTTGTTTTGAAGCATTTCCGACCCGTCACAGACAAAGATAACAATGATCTTAGAGCTTCTGACTATGAGGGCGCTCCAAAGTGTTACATGACGCCAACTCAGTGGGATGAGCAATACACCAGTATTGATGCATTGCATGCTGCTTTTACGATTGACCAAGCTGAAATAATCGTAGAGGAAGAATTTAATATACTATTGTATATTAAATATATTATTGTATATATTGTATATTATATATGTATATTGTATATTACTAACTTGGGGCTAGACCTACTCATGCCATAAACACAACTGACACCTTTTGGCCCAGCACAACTACAATCACACAAACAAACACATCTAACTTTTGCAATTATGCGGTTTTGTAGAAAATGTACGGTATAGAGCACAGTAACAAAATATTCAAAGACCTTATGCCCTTGGTACTGGGATGGCTTGATTTGCTTACAGTACAAAAAAATTATCAACCGGCATCATTGTTACGTAGGTAGTTATTAAGTAGTCAAATTACAATACAATTATGTTAAATTTAGCTGCTAACATTAATTTTTGACTTTTTTTTCAAATCTTGCAAATTTTGAAATTATGGGATTTAACACGTGAAAAACGACGATTGTAAGAGGGGACAGTGTCCATATTAATCAAAAATCTTCGACGATCTTCAATTCTTTCTTTGAAACGTCTGTTTTACTGTGAATCCCATACGACTTCTAAGAATTTTCAAAACTTGAAAATTTTGAAAGAAAAACTTAATAGTAGCAGCTAAATTTAACATAAAAACAATCTAATATTACCATTGAACAACATATGTAACAATGGTGTCGATTGGCTTGAACTAGTTTGCAACGGTTGCTTGTGAGACACATTGCTTCTTGTTAAACGCACGCAATATATTAACAAATGCACCTGACTCATCTAGATTATTTGTGTAATTTATACAGAGAGGACCCAAATATCAAGTCAATAGTCGACGGTATATTGGGAAGTGAAATCAACACTGTCGACGGTGACAACCAGCTCATCACGGCGATTCCACGGGCTCAGATTCGAATAATGGCAAAAACAATCCACCTGACGAAGAGCGATGTGATTGTTATTTCTATGGAGAATCCGAGTGGAATGGACGTAAACGGTACATGGACCATCATCTTGACTTTCCAGTATCGTGTCAATATTATCCTTTCTTCCCTCTGGCACAAGAAGTTAGTGAACAGTACAAATTTCATTGATAACAAACCCAAGGCAATTGCCCTCGACATTACCTACGACGGAAAGAGACTGGTTGAAGAACTGTATAAGAAAATTAAGGATGATAATACACAGACCAATCAGCTCAAAGCAGATGTTATCAAAGCAATAGATAGCACAAAAGGAGTATTTACATTCATTAAAGATAAGAATGACTCTTCTCAAATGGTAGTTGAGTAGGAAAGAAAACTTGTCACGTCGAGTGACACCTATCCCAAGCTGTTAACCTCCACTTCTACTTGTGCTGCAAGCTTGATGAATAAATATAATAAACAGATATAATGAAAACAGCAGAGTTGGTCAAAACAATTGGCACTCCAATGTAGTGTGTTTTATTATTTGTGGACCACTATTGGCGATGAAAGGAAGGCATAAGGCATTTAGCTGGACATTTTTGGTAGCCCTAGCTAGCTAGCGCAGATAACACTTCCAACCTTACTTTTTGTCTTCCCACAGCGATGAGTGACATAAACTAACATAATTGATAAACCTAACCCCCAAAAACACAGCGCCGGGGGTCGGCAAAAACAACTTTAATTTTTGATTTTTTGTAATTTTTTTTCAAATATGCGAATACTAGCTGACCAAACTCGTCTTAGGACAAAAGTACCCTTGAGAGATAACCTCCCACAAGTTTCTCAGCCAATTTTGTGCTCTTTTAATTTTCTGTTCAACACGAACATGCTTCAACATAGAGTTACATGGCTAAAATGTAATCATATTTTAAAAAAAAAAAAGCAAACAAAAGTAGAAGCCATTTTGAAGCAGCGATTTTGAATTGCAAATTTTAATTTATTCACTATTAGTTAATTTACTAAATTCTAAGACGGATCAGCATGAACTAAATGTTACTTAGCAACAGCTCACTTCCTTGTAAACAAGTGACCTGAAGTGATGCAGGTCACGTGTTTAGAAGTCCTTCCATGTCGATGGATCTTGTATAAATTTATTAATTAATTACGGTTGGAATTTTCTTGCAAAGGATTGCAAAAGGATTGAATAGTGCGAAACTAATTCCGTAGTGTGGCGGATCTTTGCTTACAGCCAATGTTGACAAAATGGTAACAGCATATAAGAAATCTACAAAAATAAATAACACAAATCTAAATTTATAATTTTTGCCCGTTTGGATAGGAGATTTTCTTTATTTGTAGAAGCATTGTCTGGCAATGACTTCATTGCACTACTTTTGCTAAAAACAATTAACTGCGTGGTGCTTTTGAGTGAAAAATAATAACATGAAATACAAGTAAAAAGGAACTCCCTCAGTACAAATTTGAGCAAATTGCTGTTAAATTTATGAGAGGCTAACAAAAAAAAATAGATACTTCAAATTCAAGTACTTACAACCAGGTCAGATAAATTATAATCAAAATTTTTTCCCAAACTTGTAAAGTAATTGATTTTTTGTCTATTGTTGATAGTAGTGTTTTTGCTGGCCCTCGCTGTGTTTACGATAGGTTGGAGATTTAACACCTATTATTTTTTTTGTTACAAAACCTGAAGTATATGTACATAATAACAAATATGAAAGTAAAGTTACGTTCTAAAGCATATTTCAAGTTTCTTGTTATTTGCAAATTAATCTAATTATGAAAGTAGTGTATTTTAGCAAAGTGATGAAATTTATTCTTAAATTAAAAAGTATACAAGCTTATTCTAGGTGCTTGGAAATCTTAAAAGAATCTTTAAAACTAGAAACTAGCATAACACTTACACGCGAAGCAGTTTTTGTGTTGTAATTTTCAACAAAATTTAATAGTCACCGATTCTTCAGCTATTGTGTACTTGTATAAGCCTCATTCAATTTTCCTATTAAATAATAGAGTCGTCATAAAATTGCGAGGAATACTTGTACAAACTATTTTCTATTTCTCGCTTTATAAAATTCCCTAATCAAATCCTCGGGAGGCGGAATTTCCAAGAAATTATACCAATGCACGTGTCAAAATTTTGCACAAGGAATTGGCAAGGAAGTTTTAAAATGCTTCAATAGCTAAAAATCGTTAAGCTAAAATGTTGAGTTGCGATATACACTAACAACATGTATTCATTGATTGCTGTATACTTCTGAACAGTACTTTCTAATGAATTATGTGTTTTCATGTATTCGCGTTTGTAATTTACCTTATTACTAATAAAATGAAGTAAATTAAACTTAGCTAAAAAATGAGAACTTAAAACATCCTATTCTCGCATTCTTTCTTTTGCTTTCTTTCTTTTATTTCCAACTCGGCTTTCAAGAAGTCCCTTTACTTCTAATAAATGTTCATCAGTTCGCATTTCTTGAAGTGGTTTCAAAAACAAATTTTGCTCAGTAGGGAGATACTGCTTTACATGGGTCTTCTGAAACGTGTGATATAGGATTATGGTTATTGTTGACTAGTGGTACACAGCACTAGTTACAATATTTGATGTAGCATTTTCCAAGAATCCAAAACCGCTAAGAATATTTAACTGTTTTTAATCCTGTATACTATGGAATGGCACAAATAACTTTCAGCAAAATAAGAATCTGCCCTGATAATACACTACTCTAATAATTTGAAGTATTAGTAAGATAATTGGATATATAACTTGATTCTTTTGGTATTCACTAAATAACTAAACAAAAAGACTTAACAAAACTTGTTAGTCAAAAAGTTTTCTTTTCTTTTTTGTTCTATCTTCAAAAAACGTCTTCGTGAAGTTTTGGAGTAAATGTAGCTTACAAGAAACTGTAAACAATACTTAGTTCGTTTATTGCTAATCAAAAGCTAGCACAAAACCCGAAAATTCAATTTCTGGGTCTAAGGTTTCATTTATGGAGTTAGTCATTAATTATAGCTCTTACAAAACTTAAAAAAAAACACTTTATTTGACATTTCCGCAAAGCCGATTATCAACAAGTAAGGAAGGGTAGGCGTATGGTGGAAAGGAACTAATTAACATTGCAGTGTAGGGAAAAAGGAAAAAATGGAGGGATCATGAAGATACGGACCTACACAGCCAGAAGTAAGACAATTTTTTAAGGTTAGAACCAATAATAAAGCCCTTTTTTGTAGCAGATAGGGCGATTTGAACCTCAGTGCTCAGTCTGACTTTTGGAGAAAGACAGAAGCTCCTTGGCCAATTAAATGTTATTAAAACATTAAACCTCCCTCACATATTCTTGTGCAAATCCCTCATAAGTGTTTAGAAAAATCGGTTTGTTTTTGTGGAAATATTTCTCTCCATTATATGACAACTCGATTGTTTAAGAGGAAAAGTTGAATGGAGCTTATACAAGTACCAAGTCCAATGATAAAGGTAAACTACTTCGCGTGTAAGGTTTATGCTTGCTTAGATAAAAAAAAACATTTTAACATTTTTCCTAGAATTTAAAAAAAAAAATTGCAAAGAATCTAAAAAAAAAATAAAAAATAAACTTTTTTGTCTAAAGTAAATAGTAATTTTTTTTTTGAATTTGTCTAATTTTTCTTCCACCGCTACTTGAGTGCACCATTCTACCAAGGTGAATGTGATATGTTAAATGCTATAATAAATAATAATGATAACTGATATAGAAATTCTGAAACTGATAGATGTTAAGGGTACTGACACTGCTTTGTAATTCATACTTAAATACTACTAGAATATTCTAAACAACGCTGGAGCTACTCCCGGTAGATTTTGTTATTTCACTAATTTTGTTAACTATCGGTACTACGTTGACGGGGTTAAGCAGTTTTCGGCGGCTCAAGTGGAGCAATATTGGTGGAATATTTAACAGTTTAACATTTAAGCCTTAACAAAAAGATGTAACTCGTTGTAAGTCAACTTGCAATTGCCAAACGACACACTCCATCTCAAAGAATTTAACTAAACGGTCACTATGTTTTGCAACACAGTTTATTGACAGAGTTTTGAAAATAAAAGTGGAGTTAGCAGCTACTTGCCGTAGAGAATGACAAGACAAATGTAATTGCCTCTGCTTTCCCCATCTATTGTTCCATGAAACTTGAAATGTACAAACGCAAGAGACGTGTAGCTTTTGGCTTGCAAATGAGCCTGAAACTAAATACAAACATAAGGTTAATATTGTAGTTTGCATAAGATAATTATAATTTAAGTGTAATTTAGGTAAGTACATTTTGAGAGAGTCCTTCCTTAATAATTTCAAACATGTTTCTCTGTTTCTTCATTTCAAATTCACTGGGTGCAGTCTCGTTTGAAGGCTTGTAAACAAATCTGGGCGGAGGTCTTTGGATCACAATTTTTGCATTTATCATTTCGCTTCCATTTTCCTCCAGTTTAATCACCCTGTCTAGATGCTTGTTATTAGCATCAATGCCAATAACAAGAAGAAAAATGATTCCTTGTTTCACTGGAAACATTCGCTCAGCATTGCCTGGATTTGTTCGAAATTGAGCATAGTCTTTTGCGTATTTTTTAACCTACAAATTTAGTTTAGAATAGTTAAATTTAAATTTTAAGACACAATGTTTTGTATTTGTATACTTCGTCTCCTCTTCTGAATGTCAGTCCCACTGCTTTGGCTACTCTTGCATTAGCCGGTTCGTCCATAACGACGTTAAACTCATGTGCTTTAATGCAAAGAATGCACACACCAAGAACAATTGCTACAATAAAGAAGTTCATACTGAGGGAAAATTTCAGAGACGATTTGTAGTAAAAATTTAAAGTTGAAAGCGGGATACTGTCAACGGAAATTTTGTAGCTTATATATAAAAAAAAGTTTAATTATGCATGTTTTTGAACAAGGAGAAAGGAGGTGTTGACCTAAGAATTTTTTTTTAACAAAATGTCTATTTCTTAGAGCACATTGGTTAAATTTGAAATTCAACGGAATGGTTACCGTATACTGTCTTGTACTCAATTACTGTTACCGTTGTGAATAACTGGTCATACTGTATTACTGAAGCAAAGTATACCGTTGCAAACGCTCGTAACCAAAGTAGCGTATTGTCTTCATTTGAACAAATTGGTGTCGCAGATGTAGGGGACGGGTCAGGGGTCACTTGGGTCATTAAATCTGTCACAACAGTTTGTTTTGTATACAAATAACAACATCCCAAAAAACCAGGAGGTTTGAAGGTCCTTTAGAGGGTCAGGGTAAGGTGTCATAGTTCACATAAGTCATTTTACACCATATAGCAACATTTTCATCAAAAAAAGCAAGCAAAAAACTAAAAACTCCCCTTTGCGGTTTTGGGAGTTATTAGTGGGCATCGAAATGAGAAGGAGGTTGCATACCCCCATGACCCATCTTCGGAATTGACCTCACTCTTAACCCAAAAAATATTCTCCTGTAAACGGTTTTAAAAACTAGATCCATGCGGGTGTTATCGCGCAACCAGACGGACAAGGCGTTTGCATAAGTAGCTTATACGCTACTTAATAATAAAATTAATTATTAAAAGTTTATTACCTTTCAAAGAAGCAATAGGAAAATTAAGTAAATTAATTTTAAAGTTACTTCAATAGAAAATGTTCAGTTGTTTTGACCGTTTAACTATCTAGAAGCAATCTTTTGTATCTAATTGTTTTGATCACGAGGTGAACACAAAGTACACACTTACACGCACTAAATATCTAAAAACAAATTTTTGGGTGTACTTAGCTATATATTATTTGGGCCATCATATCTGCAATTTCTACCAAACTAGGTGATGCTAATGTGAAATCTAGCATACAGATTTCAGTCAATGCTGTTTAGCATTTCAAGATCTACATATGGTTAGGCCATGTTTCTCTTGTATCTCTGAGGCCAACGTGGGTTTACACTCCTAGACCCCACATCAAACGCGACCAATTTCTTTGGAAAGGAGATTTATTTTCCAGAAAAACACGTCTTCAGAGGTGGGGTCTTAGCATTTAAGAACAAACGTTGAAGAGGCTTCAAAAGAATTTTTTTACCAGCGATAATTAATAATTAATTAATGGAGTTAATTGTTCTGGAACAAAACTTTGCAAACTACTGTTTTTCTAACACGTTTAGTTACAAAAATAGTATATGACAATGTAGTAAAATTTACGTTCCAGTATTCTTGAACTTTTTTTGCTTCCTTGAAATTTTAAAGGATCCTTTAAAACCAGAAACTAGCATAAAGCTTACACGCGAACTAGTTTGTCTTTGTAATCTTCTACACAATTCTTGCCATGTTATCACCTACTCTTTAGAAATTGTCTACCTGCATAAACTTCATTCAATTTTTCCTATTAAATAATTGAGTCGTCATGTAATCAGGAGGGATATTTCCACACACGCTACTTTTCTTTCATGCTATGTAAAACGCCCTGATCAAATCATCGGGTGGAGAAATTTTTAAGAAATACTTTCTATACACGTGTCTAAATTTTGCACAAATAAATACCGGAAAGTGATTTAATACGCAAGCCTAACATAAGACACGGTTGAGGTGTGATGTCCGCTAATCGCATAGTATTTACATTGCATTGCATTTACAAGTTTACCTAAACTTACTTATTAATCAAGTTTACGCCTGTTTATGTAATTTCATTCCACAATTAGGTTAGGTTAGGTTAAACAAAAGGAAGTACATTTAACCTAGCTAACTTGGAGAAACATCGAAAAAATCTTTTCTTGTCTTCTTTATATTTTTTTTCTTGTTAAAATTTCCAAAAATATTTCAAAGATTTCTAGGGCAAATTTTGCATGATTGGAAGATTGGAAGATTAAGCAATAGGATCAATGTGGGCTACACAGTTTACAGTATTTGAATATGCTTGCAATATTTGCTATGAATCTAAAACCGTAAAGGACATTTACCTGCTTCTAAACCTCTACCAGCTATTAGACAACACTAATAACTTGCAGTTATAGAAAAAGAATCTGTGTTAATGTAATAATTTGAAATAATACTGAAATAATGGGAAGAAATAACTTGATTCTACGTTACGCTGGGTTAGTCACATAATTTAACCTAGATATTTACTAAAAAACTAAAATACGGCAAATACAACAAAATTTCTTAAAAGCCATATTAAATTCCTTAATTGAAGTTTATGTAGCAGCATAGGCCGCTTGCAGAAGTATTAAAATTTTTTATTCCAAAGAATAAACTGCACAACAATTGTTGGCGGCGGACTGTTGAACATGTTTAACATTCGACTTCAATTTTTCAGAATCGTACGATATGAAATAACACGTGTTACTGTTAGTGTACCTGTCATGAATGTCTTAATGTAGCTGTTAAAACTTTAAGACTCTTTGAACAAATCTTTGTGAAAATTTCGCAAGAGTCTTTAGAAAAATAGGTTTGTTTTTACGGGAGTATTCCTCTCTACAATATTACGTCTGATTTCGGAGGAAGAGCTGAATGAGGCTTATACAACTACCTAATACCTGAAAAACTTGGTAACTAGTTGGCAAAAATTTTGTTGAAAAATACTATGTAAAACTGCTTCGCGTGCAAGCTTTACACTGGCATCTAGTTCAAAAAAAGGTTAGATGATTTTTTAACAAACAAGAAAAAGTAGCTCATTAACAATTAAACGTGAATAAATTTAAGCATATCATGAAAATACACTACTTTCATCATTAGATGTGTTACAAGAGCAATCGAATTCAAGATTTGGTTTCTAAATTTTGAACTGACTGTCGACTCACTGACTGTCTGACTGTTAAGGTCAAATAATTTGGTTTCAACGGGCATATCAGCAAAAACTTACAAGAAGAACAATGTTGTTGTAATCTACAACTCTGATAATAAATATTATTTATTACAAACGGCAAATACTTTTACTGACCCAAATCGAAAATATTTAGTTTGAGATTCAGTATCTTTTGGCAAGTGGAAGTTAACCAAAAGCTTTTCAATGTAAGCTTGTCTCTTCACCAAGCAATGCAAAGAAAGTTGTTGTTTAACAAGACGAGTTTAAACAAATTGAGTTGCACTTTATAGAAACACTAATTGTTTAGTACCGAAACGGAAAATAGTTTATTGTATACAATGCCCAATGTTGTTGTACCTCTGTTTTTTTTTTCAATAGTTTTGTGATCATCATTATATGGACATTATTTTATTACTTAAAATTTGGAAGAAGACGTGCCAAACTTATAGGTCTCTTCGGGTGATAAACATAAATAATATCATTTTGAAAAGCGGAGAATAGGCTACTTGAACCAATTTCACAACAGACTGGGTACTCAACAATGGTGGCTCAAGCCATATTGTAAATATGCAAAGCATATGGAGCCTCAACTCTCCTTAACAATAAATTGTACCGATTTCCCAAGGAATGTGCTTTTCCATGAATCCTAGAA